>JARJDZ010002200.1:0-23523 GCA_030264555.1 Aleochara sp. GC000083 | reverse complement strand
CACGTAGGACGTTATGACGTGATTCCTTGTTGCTTATGGGCAGATAGAACTTGGGAGTCAAATATGAGGCATATTTGATTGATGTAAAGTGAATATTTTATGATTTGAAGTCTAAGATTATGACCTTTCATTTAGGGAATTGTTTCTAATGAGATAATGAACTTGACGTTTGTTAATTACTGAAAATAGTTTGTTTAAGAGACTCCAAATATTTAGTTTTGTTATCAGATTTCAAAGAATGTTTCACAAGAGCAAGAATACGTTTTCTTAGATTTTGGAGTTTATCAGTTGTTTAATTATCTATTAAATATCTCTCAGAGATAATATTTGAGCAGAAAATTGCTTCAGAAGGGCTCTTTAATGTAATTACCACATTTTTATTGGCGCCAAAAGCTATCTTGCAGACAATTGTTAATTGCATAGTGTCATTAATATCAGTAATGACTTTTATATATCAATAGAATCAAATTGAATGATAGTCTTTATGACTTTTTCCTAGTAAAATTATCAGCGGCCTTTTTGTACTGATAACACCACAAAATATCATTCAAAATAAGATTCTTACTGTTCAATTAATTGAAAACCCATTTGTAATTACATTACACTACAATAAGCACACGCCTATTTCAACATCGTGCTGTTTTATGGCCAGCAAATTGTCGCCACTTTGTGTCTCATTATACAAATATTCAAAATATATTGCCTGTCGAACAAATATGAATACATCAAGCATCTATGAATGCACAATTACATCAGCAATTATCTTGTACAATTTTATATCAGTTCATTTTGTATGAACGTTTGAGTTTGGGATTTTATGAGTGAGTAATTTGATACAATTGGTTTTCTTGCATTGGGAAGATGAGTCGTTATCATTGTTTGCGAAAACTTGTTGAATATTTGTCTCATTTAACTCTTGCGATTTTAATCAAGCCAAACGAACGTGCAACGAGGTCATTTCAATCGAAACCATTGTCATTGCTCCCTCGGCTCTAAATATATTCGCTGACAAATTGTTTCCATTGCGCGTTTTAATAAGCGTCTTTCGTTTCGTGTCGACGTTGACGTTGTTATGCAAATTTATGTTCGCAATATGTGGGATAAATTGCGCCTAATCAGCTTTTTTTGGTATTGTTGTTTTTGTGATAATTTCTTTGATTGACATTATTATTTTAACTCCAAGTACCAAATGAAAAATTACAAAATTCGGAGTTGAAACTTAATTACACAAATGAGTATTCTATAACAATTGTAAATATTTCAACAACAAATCAAAGACATTCAAATATTTGAACACAAACTTGTCAGCAGATAGATAAAAATATTCAACAGATGCGATCATCAAAAGAAGTCTGATGAACATTTAAAAGTGACTATGAATGTGATGATATAATGAATATTAAAGCTTCCGTTTGATATCATTTGAAAACTGAAACTGTAACAAAACTACGGGTTGACTCGTAACACTTATTCGAAGTGCATTTATCTAAAAAGCACTCATTCGACCAATCATTTCGCGTTAGTTTACTGAACTGAACGAGCAACAACCGATTCAATCCCTCATACACATTCGAAGTAAACTAAACATAGAAAGCGTGATCCTGATAGCTTCCTGTTTGCACACTTCATCGTACGTACCTAGACGTAAAGCCTCATATTATAATTTTGCTTTGTTTACAACTTGCACGTTATGCTTTTCATCAACATTCATTAAATTACAGTTATGCACATATTTTTGTTTAGAAAAAATCCACTCATTTTATGAGTGCAATCGATGGACATAATATTGAGCTAATTATAAGTTGTTTAGTTGTTCAGTTTTCTCTATTTTTGGTGCGAATTAAGTCGTTGAATTGTCTGGATGGAATTAACAAGCAGATTACCGGATTAACAAGCTGGGAGCACGTCTAAATAAATGTACAAGTTGCTTCTCTCTGGTTGGCATTAAGTAAACATGCATGCATGTTCGTTGACGATCATGATGATGTTTTTCCATGAATAAAAAGCACATAAAAAAAACATACAGCTTGCAGATGCACTCTTCAGTCTTAAAATCGTTTCTATAACAATGATTTCTTTGTTGATTAAATTTAAAATGTACAGTCGCTTGATTGAAAGTCAAAGCTAATTATAAGATCATCTTGAAAATGAATAATTATATTATCATCCTGGTAAACTTAAACGTGTCTTAAAAGCTTTTCCAAAGCCTATTTTTGGTCCAACTTAAAAGGAAATCTATATTTGTTATAAAAGACTGAATATGGCCTACGATAACACTTATCGACAGTAATTTGTACTTATTTGTACAGTTCATTGAATTTGTTTTAAAATAACAAAAAAGCGCTCGCCAATGTTTGTTTTCAATTTCAATTTTTATCAACTATAATGATAATGTTCACCATAAATACGATGAATGATAGCAATTATCATTTCCCAGTGATTATTTTATCGTCTAAGTTGAGTTGTTAATCATTGAAACCATCCGTCATCCAATTCTTTGAAAATAGTATTTTTGCTTTTCAAAATATTGCTCATAATTTGATATCGAATGAAGTTACTTGTTGAAATTTTGGTCGAACTGATAAAATATATTATCAGGAAGCTTTGAAGAGCTTTCCTCGATATTTTTTTTATACTCTAATTCTTTAAATCAAATTGAAATTTGATTTTTTAAGACCTGTAGTTCATTCATGGAATTTTTCATACAAAAATGAAGCGCGCTATTCTTAGACAGCGATTGGAACGTTGTTTTTTGAAGACCAACGCGAATGTTAATGCGTTTTGGCAGACTACATGTAAATTGACAACGTTTTCCCAAAGTCACAGCATTCAAGCGTTGGTATAGATAGTAACTGCGTGGGTGTTGAATAATTTATCTCTTGAATTTTTCTCTGAGTGTTTTTTCCTTTTGCTGCTCTATACATCTGAAAAAAACACAAATTTGAGCAATTGAATTGATTTAAATGCAATTTCTTAGTGATACCAATATTTTAGCTCGAGTGAAGACAAAAATAATGCTTTAATTAACCAGACGTCATCATTCAAGTAGCTCCTCCATTAATTACAACTCTTTTAATTTTTTTCCCAACCAGGAACCCTTCGTAATGACTTTTCTGGCATCGTAGAATGCGTTTTTTCATTTCATGGATGCTGCATCCTTTCCGTTCGATTCCTTCATTCTTCGGCGCGCGTTTTATTTTTAATCGTTGTCGACGTTTCGTTCGACGTGCAGGCATCCATCCAGCTTCCTTATGGGCGTTAATGCAGCGATATCTTCCCGTTCAGGAGGAGTAGTAGCAGCCACCGCAGCTGTTTTTAATGGTTTTTATTCCGCCCGCTCATATTTCTTTCAATCGTCAGCGTGCATTCACACGAACGCTTCCTTTTGTTTTTGTTTATTACCTAATATGTTTGTCTACAGTCGAGCCATCCAACTATTTGTTTATCTGTCGTGCTGGAACCAAAAATAATGTAGTTTGATATGATTTGGGCCTCTCTTCATGATTTACATACCCGTACGCGGATTGAGGGCGATTTGATGGATGGAAAATCGCGGTGCAGGTTTTCGAAGGAGGCAATTTGCGCGTGCATGGATCGTAAATAATAAACACGGAAGTGTGTGCGGCCAAACTCGTCGTAATTGCCCGAAAATGCATTAGTTCCCTGTGCGGTGTGTGCTCTGGTATGTGACATTTTTGAAGTATTCCTGTTGCGCTCGCATGCATTCGAAGTATGCCCGCCCGCCGACACACGATTTACTTTTGCTTTTCGATTCTTGTCTGGGTTGCGAGCGGCGCATTGCGTTGGAGATGCGCTCATTGCCTTCTGATGTCGCTGCAGCGCTTAGGTAACGAAGGCGCGGACGTGTTTCAGGCGTTTGAATGCAAGAAACTTCAGGCTCACTTGCAGGAAAGGTGCACTGATGCGTTGCAACCGCCTCTTTTCGACGAAAATAGCCTGGCATTTGACTATTCACTAGCCTTGCGCTTCTAGATCACCTTTTCGATGCTTAACCCTGCAATTTACACACGTTACTTATGTTAATCTCTAATGAAATATGTATCAGACATGGAAGTAATTGATGCATACATAATTGATTTGATGCCGCAGCTATCTCAGTGGAATTTCCTAATGAAATATTAACCACGTTTCTTCGTTTGTTCCAGTACAAGCCCCAGTCAGTTGGAGGAAGTTACATTAGATGCGGAGCCGTCAATATGTAAGTAATTCCAATTAATTTCTAATTACAATTGCATTGATGATGATGTTATTTGGATGGTTTTTGGGTTGCCTAAAAAGTTTACCAATGTATTTCATTTTCAAGTACACCTGAAGTAGTCAACTTACATGAATAGCCTGTATATTTCACCAATTTACGATGTTATTCGTCATATTTCTTCACATTTTCATTTAAAAATTGGATTTATAAAATTTCTCGTTGAATTTTTTGGTTATATTCGGGTTGTGAAGTTGAAGCCCAATGGATGATTCCAAAAAACGCTTTGAGCGCCCCCATTGATTTGTGCCGATAACTTTCATGTACTTTGAGGGCGCTGCCATCAATTTTCATATTTCAACATTAAAAGTTATTAAAATAAATTTAATTTATTTCTGGTTGAGATTTCCTTTGAACAAAAACGATAACTCGAAGGGTTTTATTGCTTTTAGTTGTTGATGTTTGTTTCGTGTCATTGAACCGTTGCCAAAACGCGAAAATTCGCGTAATTACGCCGCAGTCTTTATAGCTCGTTGTGGCGGCTGCAAGCGAAAAAAAATGATCACTCAACATATTTTTAGATACGCAACTATATCATGCGCCACGCGCACTTCGTTTTTCCTCGCAACAGAGAGCATGATTTTCGTTAATGCTACAAGTTTCGCAATCAAAGATTGCACAATTTGGCGCTCCTGTTGCTGCTAATTGGTGCACAAGAAGTGCGCTTCTTTATGGGCCAAGGGCGCGATTAAATGGGGCCATCATTCAAACCCGAGCTAGTTTCGCTCGATTGCTTCCAGACAAAAGGATTGAATTATTAATTTATGTCGCTCGCATCGATCTATGATTGAAATTTCAAGTAAATTATTTGGGTGTCATCAATTTCCGGTGTGTCCTCCATTCTAGCCGCACCTCGATTTGAAGCTATTTGTACTCAGCCCGTTGATGCGCAAATTGTTATTCGTGCTTTTGTCTCTTGATGAACGGTGATATCGCTTAGCGGAACAATCACGGCGATAGTGGCGCCCTCATAAAGTTGTGATTTGTTACGGTTTCCAAAGTGATAACGGTCAAAAAAACATAACCAGTGACAATTCGCGTAAACAAGCAGCCATTCAAAATTATTTGTCTTTCTTGTCAACATTGATGTCCGTTGAACGACGTTAGATTTCGATCGGTCCGATTGATTCGCCGTTTTTTGTGCCGCTTTTCGGATCATTTCCGCGCTGTTTAGCTGCGTGGAGGGAAATTCTTTTCGTACCGAACGACTCACGTACATCGAGTCGCTTTCGATAACACGCGCAGTGCGTACAACAAATTATGTGTGTTGGAACCATCATCAGCTATCCATCATCAACGGAAAATCGACATTTTTCGTCACAGAAACGTTGAACGACGGACACGTTATACAAAAACCCGGGGGGACCTAGAAAATTATACTATAAATGCATTTGATGACATAAGTACAAAGCAACAAATCAGTAAATTATTACATGTCAGACGCCATTTTGCTTCTGCGAGGATTCCTGCATCTGCATTTATGCACGCGCAGTTAGCATTCGCCGGATTTGCTCCTGCATCCTGTGTGAGATTGTGTGCACAATTCGTTGTAATTTTGCAATCATCATGGCTCAATTTTACATAAAAGATGTGATCAAATCAATGCTGCAAATGGAGCCGCCATTGTCGCCAGAGGATGCCACCAGCAGCCCCTTGAATCAAAATATTAATTTCGAGCAACCATCTGAAGATGATAACGATTTCACTGCGACCGCATCAATAGGTTTAATCGTTGATAAGGTCTAAACAATTGTTGATTTGTTGTTTGGTTGTTGTGTTGCAGATTCAGCTGGCCTGAGGTCTCCAATTCTAGGCTCGCGTGGGCGGTCCATCAAAGAGTTCGAGGAGCAGTTGAGCGGCCTGCGTAAGGAGAATTTCAACCTGAAGTTGCGAATTTACTTCCTCGAGGAACGTCTGGGAAACAATTTCACTCTGGATCAGGAGGATGCTGTGAAGAAAAATATTGAAATGATGGTAATACAGTTTCCGCTAAAAATGGTAGACATCCCAGATGTTGTCATTAATTCTTGTTTCGTCCACCAGGTTGAAATGGAAAGCTTGAAAAAGGAAGTGCAAGAAAAACAGGATTTGTTGTGCCAGGCCGTTAAAGCAATGGAACTTGAAGAGGATGAGCATCGCAAGGAGAATGAAAATAAGGATAAGCAGTTGAAGGAGATCCGCGCTCAGTTGGATAACATGCAGCGTCAGTATGACATGCTGCATGAAGGAGGACATTCACAAGTCGAGCTGACTGAACGTGAGTTTTATAACAATGCGACATCAGAGGAGGCGCAGGAAGTGATTGCGCACTTGGAGAATCGCATCGCTGACCTCGAGGAGCAAGTAAGTTATCTCAAGTCATTGCTGGGCAACTGCAGCATGTATATCTCTGTAACTTGCAGTTGCGTGCGGACCAACAACAAAACCACGCGTCGAATATGAACGTCTCGCTGACGCACGCGATCGACGAACTGCAGAGCACGTTGAGCACGAACGAGGAGAAGCTGCGCGAGGCGGTCGGCATGCTGGAGGCGAAGTGCAGCCTGGTGGCCGACCTCCAGGGCAAACTGGACGCCATGGAGGTGGAGCTGGAGGGCAAGAAGCACGAGGCCGCCTCGCTGAAGTGGAAGCTGGAGGAGACGCAGACGGAACTGCGCGAGGCGCAGCTGGGCATGGAGGAGCTGCAGAAGGCGAACGTGGAGCTGGGCGTGCTCTACGAGAACGAGTGCAAGCGCAACGAGCGGCATCGCGTCGCCATTTCGCACCGCAACGCGAAGATCGCCGAGCTGGAGGGCTCGGCCGAGAAGCACAAGCTACAGATGTCCAATCTCGAGCTGAAGCTGGAGACGGCCGTCAACGAGGTTAAGGGCAAGTCCGACGACGACCACGCTGGGTCGCCGCGCGTCCTCAATCTTACTGATGGCGCGTCTCTTTCAGTGCGAAGTGCGTCGCCGCATGCAGACGATCCACCTGCGGCAAAGCCGCTAGCAACGGCCGCACGCTCTCCGCGCATGCCAAATTTCAAGTCGAAGACGACCACCACCCTCTCGCCAACAACGGCGAAGGCGAACGCATCAGGGGACGAGGCGCGCTTGGACGACGGCGCCGACGCGCTGACGAAGCGACGCACGCTCAGCTTGGAGGAGATGCACGACGAGCTGCTCAAGTATCGTCGGCACATCGCCAAGCTGGAGCAGGACCAGCTGAAGGCCTGCCGCATCATCCAAACGATGCTGGAGACGCGGAAGCGCAACGGGAAGGAGATCGAAGACCTGCAGCGTGGCCTCCAGCGGCGCGACGCGCTCATCCAGGACCTGCGCGCCAAGCATCTCGCCAACGAGACGTTCTCGACGAGGAGCAGCAGCAATGGTGGCGGACACACCGGAAACGACCGGACGGACGGCAGGAAGTCGCTGCGTGAGCGCGTCTCCGAGCTTAATCTCACTGCCGCCGCACCCTCCACGGACACTGAGGTACTTAAGCACGCTTTTTCTTCTTCTAATCGTAAAGCTTTCGCCAAAGTTGCAAAAGTTACGCCGCGTACGAAATGAGTCCTCGGTTTTGTAATCATAATTGCACACAACGCGCGCGAATCTTGTGTGATGCAAGACGCGGCGCTTGTCGCATCGAGCCAAAAATAACTTGGCGTCCTGAATAGTTTGCATTCAACGCACTCGCAGCGAATTTGATGGAGCGCAAGCGGCTTATTCGTGTGCCGAACGCTTTCAACGCGGCAGTTGGAGCTGGCCAACACGCTGAAGGCATGTTTGAGCGCGGACAAAGTTAGAATTTGGGAGCGAACGGGTGCATCCCAGTGTACGTGTATTTGCAAGCGCGCAATGTTCTCGTGCATTTGCCAGGAAGCGGCCAGACGAGTAATTTCATATTTTTTCACTCTCGCAATCGCAAATAACCCTTCTTGTTACCTTTGACCCTAATTTTTGCTTCATTTCTTTCATAGACTCTTCTCATTCATTGTTTTTCATGTTGTTGTTGCAAGGCTAAACGTTTTTCCACTTTTAGTTCTGGCTGCGTGTAATGGAGACGGGCGTGCTCGTATCGGCCTATTTGAATCGTAGCAAATGAAAATTGTCTTCCAAGTTTGTGTAGTAAAAATACCCCCGCGTAAAAGCACGTTGAGCGATGGCCGGAAATCAATCACTTCACTTGCATGTCCTAACAAACAAAATTTGTATGTTGCACATTCATAGAAATCTCATCAAAATTTAAACATTCTTCATTCAAACTCAATTCGACCGAATCGCCATTACAAATAGTGATTATGTACATATATTCTTATCAATTATTAAGTTTTATTAGCTGGATTATAATAAATAGCATGCAAATTTTGTTTTTGGGTTTTATTTGTTGCTGCAACGCTCAAGTTATCTTTGATTCTATTTGCGCGTGGATTACATTCAACATGATTTCATTGCTTCTTCCTCCATAGCGATCGATGATTGAGGATGGACACGATCCGCTCTTGCTTCTCGACCAGTACAAACAACTAGCCAACGATATGGAAACACAAAAACAGGTAAATCCCAAACACTACTCAACTTCAATGTCTAATTATGTTGGAATTTTAGATTCTGGTCGATACTTTGAAAGAAAAAGACATCCAAATGAAGGAACTCGAGGTGAAATACGAAGTCGTCTGCAGAGATCTCAAGAGCAAGGAGAATCGCATCGTTGATATGGAATTTGAGCTGCTGAACACGCCCGACAACGAGAAGAATATCACCAAGGAGAAGGTCGACTCGGGCAACGAGAAGATCAGCTTCTGGATCCGCGAATCGGAGGAGAAGGACCGCGAAATCGAGAAGCTCGAGAAGGAGTTGGCGAAACGCACGCACGACCTGCAGGGCGTCGTCAACAAGGAGCTCTGGCAGAAGAACCGCGAGATTGAACGCCTGCAGAAGTTCGTCACGGGCGTCGAGAAGAAGGACCTGGAGATCGGCGAGCTGAAGAAGCAGCTCAACGACTACGAGAACAAGCTGAAGGTGTACGCCAAACGCCTTAAGGGATACGAAGATGCAAAGAAGCGTGAACGCGATGATATTCAAGAAAAACTCAATTCGAGCAATGAAGATCGCAATGATTTACTCATCGAGTTGAACGAGTTGAATCACCAGGTGGTACAAATGACGAAGGACTCGCAAAACTTGAAGGAGGAGCTGCGTTTGAGCGATGAACTGCGAACAGAGACGCAGGAGATTTGCTGTTTGTTAGGTAAGCGTTTGGAGGAGCTGGCGCTTTTCTTGGATACGCTACTCAAACAGAAATCCGTCCTGGGCTTCCTGGGGCATAAGCAGAACAAGATGCTTCGTCAACGAGTGGAGCAAAGTTTGGATCTGTCGAAGAGTCTGTCCATGTCGTTGCATCTGAATCCTGATCAGAGCTTGATGCAGTTGAGTAACATCTCCGAGATTTTGAATAACTCGATGACTCCACGCAATGACACGATGCAATCGATCAATTTATCAGCGACAGACGCCAATTTAAGCATCGTACCTGATAATATCACTTTAACGTATCAGAGTCATTTGAATGTGCGAGCATTTGAAGTTAAGGAAGATCAGGGTGAAATTATTCGAGTCCTGCGTGAGCAAATCGACAAATTGAAGTCTGAAATTGAGCTACGGGATAACGAACTCGCCGAACGCATGTCTTCACATAATCTTGCACAGAACGAACTCATCGAGCAACTTGCAGAATTAAGTGGGACTTCTCAAGTTCCACTCACGGCTGAAGAAATTTTACAGCGGCTTAAAATGCATGGGGATCGTAATAAAAGTAAGACACTCGATAATTCGGATAGTGAATCCTGGTCTGAACCCGATAGATCCGTTAGCAAAGCCCGAATTGGGTTGGACGACAAAGCCCTAAAACCAAAAACCAAAATGATCAGTGAATCAACTGAAATTGACGCTCGTCCCGTCTCGAGAACTCCTTCAAAGAAATCGATTGGTAACGAAGGCCGCTTTATAATCAATCAACTAACCGATCAAATTTCCCAGCTTGAAACTCTCGTTAAAGAAAAAGACGAGTTGCTTGCAAAGGCAGTTGCACAACAACATGAGACAAACAACAAATTCCTCGAGTTGCAAGCGAACTACAATGAAGTCACCCAAAGATGCGAAGTTTTAGAGGAGCGTCTCATCGATTTGAATAAAAACTACTCTGAGTTGGACACTAGTTATCAAAATTTGGAGAAAACGTACAAGTCAGAGAAGGATAAATTCGAAGAGACGCGAAATGATCGTGAGAAACTCCAGGAAACGGTGCGTGGAATGGAGAATACATTGCGGGCTGCAATTGACGCTAAAATGGCGACTGAAAATGAAATTATCCTTTTGAAGGGAAAAATTGAGAATTTGGAAACGTACAAAGCGTTGCTCACAGATTCAATGGATACGAAGACAAAGTGCATTCAGAATCGACTCAATGAGTTGGAGGTTGAAAAGAATCAAGCCCAACAAGATGCTAAAGCGGCCGAAGAAAAACTGAACGACGCAGTCAATGAAATTGCACGCGTTTCTGATAAATTACTCTCGTTGGAAATCAGCCATGCGAAATCAACAGCAGCGATGATCTCCGAAGCCGAAAAAGAAGTCCAACGTCGCGTCCGGGAAGCCGAGAAAATTTTCAAGGATAAAGTAGAAGCTATTGAAAAGAATGCACAGAATGAGGTACAAAAAATTCGCGAAGAAGCGGAACAAACTTTGAAGAAATACGAAAGCGACTATGTTGAACGTACTGAACTTGAGCGTCTGCAGATTATGATCAAGGAATTGGAGTCAGTACAAGGAGTATTGGCTGTCTCGGAGAAGAAGGTACAAGAATTGGAAGCATCAGAACATGCAATCAAACAGCAACTCTACGAAAGCGAATGCATGTACAGGAATAAGTTGAACGAACTACGTAGAGACCTGGATGCTGCGACATTGCATTGCTCACAGTTGCAACTCGAGAAGACGAAGACTGAAGAGGAAAAGGCGCATCTACAAACGCAGGTGAAAACTTTCACGGAGCGGG
Organism: Aleochara sp. GC000083; assembly: GCA_030264555.1. Taxonomy (NCBI): domain Eukaryota; kingdom Metazoa; phylum Arthropoda; class Insecta; order Coleoptera; family Staphylinidae; genus Aleochara; species Aleochara sp. GC000083. The sequence goes on along the minus strand of JARJDZ010002200.1, from coordinate 12,209 downwards.
AAGATGCCTTCGAATCGCAGGTAGCTGACTTGAAGAATGAATTCAACGCGTTGAAGGACAACTTTAAACGCCAGTTGGTTTCATTGGAGACTGAACGTTCGCACCTGCAGGTGAAAATCAGCAGTTTGGAGACGCTCAATGCGGATCTCAACAACCAACTTGCACGGTCGCAATATCCTGAAGCTCACAAAACCCAATCAGCGCCTTCAACCCCAACCGGTCGCATTTTAGACTTGTATTTATCAAAGAACCAATTTTACGCCAAGCAGTACAACGATTTACAGCCATTTACCTCCAGCCATTCGTTCACGATTTCCCGCACTAACGATCAGGAAAACGTGGAAAATATCGACGTGGATCGGATACAAGCAAATTCCTCTCCGGATTTGGGCATTGAAAGCGACCAAGGACGTTTTTCCAGTTTGGAAGCTCAAATGGTTTCGTTACGTCCACTGCAGCCTGTTATCAATATAACGACTTCACTGACTGAAAACTTGGACAAACACCAAAACAGCCTCGCACCAGCGAATTCTTGTGGTAAACCATCATTTCTTTCTTATCATTTTCTGTCGTCGTTCAGAAAAGACTCATGTTTGCTATGTTGTTTTTTAGATAAGGACAAATGCGTTGCGGTCGTGAAGGAAATGCACAGCGAGAACTTCCTGCTGAAACGGAAACTGCAAAAGTCGAACAAACTACTCGAAGAGACGCTTTCGCAGCTCGCCAAAGCAAATCAACGGAAGCGCGAGGTCGAGAAGAACATTTGCAAGCAGATTCACAAGACCAGTCAAGTTCTTAAGATCGCCAAGGCGAATTTAGATTCCGGCTCCGACACAGAACTCATACGAAAATAATTTTGCCACCACCTACATTCGCTTCAGTAACTCTCACACAGAGAACACACATCCTGAAAATTTCGCTCAATTGTTTCGTTTAATTTATACTCTCTTTGTTCGTGCGAATTTCGTGTGCATGTTTCTGAATGTGGAGAGGTCGCGTCTCTGTACTAATTGTCTCGTTCACGAACTAACTGCCCACGTTCATATTCCAAACAAAGCTAACATTGCTGCTAGCCATACTAACAAATCCCGTCCTTTTTTTGTACTATTAGAGAGACATGCGAAAAATCGGCACATCCCATCATTTTGTAACATTCTGTCGTCGATTAACAGACCTCGTCCTCGATGTCAATTCTTCGCGTGTAAATTTGTGATCTACTTAAGTTTTATCCAGCGACGAAGCCCCTCATTTGTCTGATGCGTGAATGCGTGATGCGAAATTCTCTAAAAATTTTCGTTCATTATCCCCCCTGCTAAATACTAGTATGAAACAACAAAATTACGAGACTGGAATGTGATATACACTTGTATTACAAATGTTTTTCTCTTATGTTTATTTTACAAAAGGACGAACAAATATTTACTCACACAATGTGCCAAAAATAATGCGCATCGCATGCATCAATACGAATCTTTTATTTCGGCAATTATTAAATTGTGACACATATTTTATAAAGTTCTATTTTGTTTTAGGTCGTTTTTTGATGATGATTCAGTACGTTTTTCGATATTTAATTTAACAAATCAATGTATATACACGTTATTAAAGTCTAATATCGATAAACGGGTATTCGTGTGAAATCCCGAGCGGTTTTTTGCTCATTGATGAAGAAATTCTCGTCGATTTGCAGGACATCAGCCGAATTTATGCGTGATAAGGAGGAATCGGAGGAGGACCAGGATACACATCGCCTGCAAGTTGGACTACATAGTTTCGTGTAGTATAAGTTTAGTAGTTGAAAGTAAAAGCAAGGCATGATAAGCATCCAGAGTATTATCAAAGATGCAATTATCCATTTCTCAACTTTGGGTGGATCATCATCGAATAGGAAGATAAACGCTAAGATCCAGATCAAATTCGCCATTGTAAATGGAAACAGGAGCATGAAAGGGATGCAATGATGCAAAGTATAGTAGACATTTCGATTCTTCAGGCGTCTTTCCTTCGTTTCCATTGATCGTCGAATGCGTTCCTGTTTCTTTTCGATCTTAAGTTTCTTGTCCATATCGTGCGTTTGTCTGCGTTTCATATCCAACATTATGAGTTTATTTTGATGGTCCGAGTAATCATTTGAATTGTGGTCCTGTTTAAAGACTGCATAAAGTCCGTAGACGCAAAGCAATCCTGAGAATAAGTTTCCAACCAATAAACTTGGTGCCAGGACTGCATACCATGAAGATAAGCTCATGAATCGTGGGAATATGGGTATGAAGCAAACCATTACTGTCCATAAGCATAAATACGTGGTTATAAGGCGTCTTTTCTTGAAATTTTCGATTTCTTCAGGTGATGGCATTTGAATTTGATTTTTAAATTTGACAAATTTCAACAGGCAAGTAATACATTTTCTATTAACTCATAGAGGGCACATAATTCGATGAACACAATATCTGGAGTTCCAACATGGCGGCGGTATGGTGGTTTTACGCATGCGCAGTTATTTTATTGACGAAGTCAGGGACGTGCATATAATACACATATTATTTGCACACAAGTATTATAAAGATTTAAATTGGAAAAACAAGTCTATCCACTTCATTTTGAAGCAACCTTCAAATGCCACTTTAATTCAATGAAAACAAAAGCACGATATGATAAAAATTGAAGTTTATTCCTACTCATAGCGCCCATACTAACGACGCTTCGGTCTATCTTGAATTTTGTCTCTTTGACTTCAACGCTCAAATTAATTACAGATATCTATCTGTCAACGAGTTCGGCATTCAACTATAGAGGGCACGAGTGGTATTGTTTCGTTGAAATCTGTTGCATTCGCTTTTTAATTTTGCAAAAGTTGGTGATTACAAAATCAGCAATACCACGTAAACAAATTAATCGCAGTATTTAACAACGCTGGTTGATAATACTCACACTCAACATGTCTAAACATGGTGCTGTGCTTCAATCCTACAATCAAGAACTCGTAAAATGTATAACTTATAACCTGCAAATGTTGTTAAAACAAATGCTTGATTTAGTGCAAATTTGCAATAACAAATATGGTTTTTAGGCCTCGAAGACTTAAAACAACGACGTAATGAAGTAAACACTCTTATTGCTCAACAGCAGGAAGATAAGTGCACACTTGAAAGCAGGATTATGGCTCTCCAAGACAAACTTGCAGACATCAATCGAGAACTGAATCACTCTTTGAAATTAAAGGATTCTTATGATAGAGCAATAAATCAAACTGAGGTGGGCTTTCAGAAGGTATGGAACATGAAATGGTTGTTAATATATCATTGATTTTTGGTAGATTTTAGAAACATCTGAAGCTTTGCTGAATTCCATCCAACTGGAGTCTTCAAAATTATCCAAATCTGATTTGGCAAAACATGAAATGTGAGTACCTTTTAAGTATTTATTTGTTGCAACTTAGATTAATTATTTCATGGGTAAATGATATGCATTTGGCTAAACAACAGTTGATTAGTGAAAAAATGCAACCACCATTTTGGTGTTCATTTATTTATTGTTACAAATAATTCTTGATATAAATAGGCCTATATTGATAACATGCACTATCACTATCTACTCATCACTATCAGTTGAGTATTGCTTCTATATCAGATGGCAATTCCTTTGGATAATATCATAATCAGTAAATTTCCAACAAATCATGCATTTCCTGCTGATTTCTGCTCATTCCATGCAGTAATTAATTCAACAGGATCATTGAATCCATGAGATGCAATTGTAAATTTGTAACCATCCCTGGAGTAATCCTTCTTGTAGAAATGAAACTCGTCTGAGTGGAACGGTTCCATATTTGTGCGATGTGCCAATATCCCAACGTAAATATCATCGAAACGAAAATGTTTAGTGTAAAAACTGGCGTAATATAATTGAAGGAAGGCTTCCCTTGATAGTAAGTACGCCCCAGCAGTCACATAAAGCGGCCAACGATTATAGGGGTATTCATCAAGACCCACATAAAACTTATCAAAGTAATATCTATGAGGTTTTGAATCAAATACAAAACCAGCATACAACACAGCATCATGAGGCAGCTCAAAGTCCACAAGTTGCTTCAATTGCCTTTCGTTTCGGCCCTTGAGCGACCCTTTCAAATATTCGGGATAATGTGTTGGATTACGCAGAAAGCGCAAGACATTTTTCGTCGACACATAGTAATCATCATCAACAAACATGTAGAACTTTGATGAGTTGCAATACTGGGCAGCCCACTTAAACCCCATCATTGTCTTAATTGTATTGTTGAAATAGGAATCAGTAAAGTTGCTCTGTAGGATATCACCATAACGACGCTGCTCCTCGTTCAATTTCTCCTGCAGCATCCAATCCGAACGATGGCCAAGCATAAAAACGCGTCGAATTTCCACATCTGAGAAACGTTTTTCATAGCCCCATGTTTCCCTGATTACTGCACGTCGATAAAAATTTTCCGGCGCCGATTTGACCAGGAAGACGATTCGCAATTGCTCGTCCGTTTTGCACTTGTCTTTCAAATCATTTATAAATGGGTAGTTGTATTCATTAATAGGTTCCAATGAGGGCTTTTGACCATTTCGCAGTTGATATGCTGCATAGCTGAAGTCCCCATCATAGGGATAATGAAATTCTTTCGCAAAATCCTTCTCAAATAGCAGTGTATAAAAGCCAAATACTTGCAGGATAATCAAGACCAGAGCTATACCCAAGACAAGTTTGAATCTGTGGAAGAATATCACTCTGCGAGTCATTATGATTTTGTAGTATCTGAGACTTTTGTGTATTTGAGTTTGAAGAAACTTCATCTAGAAGCAAATTCCCAATGCGCACAACACCCTTAAACACTATATTTACAAAATTAGATTCGAGTTTTTGATTTGAGTTACATTTCACTTGTTTTGAGTATTTGAGTGTTGTTAGAGATTTCTTGAGGTTATGTTTGTAATAATTAATTTTAAGAATTTATGTTATTCTTGCGCTGACGTCGTTCGTATTTTCATATTCTTGGGAAATTACGAATATTACATATTCATTGTTATGCCATGCACTTATAAATTTTAAATTACTAATTTGCAAGTTAAATTTTTGTGTTTGTTCCAAATTCCAATTGTTGCTAAACTATGAAAAGATTTGGCATAATCCAATTAACAAACTGTTTTAGTGGAGTAGAAATAGTTGCAAGTGGAAATTCAAGAAGATAATTAGATTTAAAAGCATTGTTTTTATTAATTGGTCATTTAAATTTAAGTTCTGCAACCATACATGCAAAGCAATTTTTTTAATTTGGAATTATAATTTAAAGATAAACATCAAAACCCATGAATTCATTGTCTAATACATTAAGCAAGAATTCTAATTTGAATCTATTGAATAGATGGTGAAACCCCGAATATTCATTCCTAAATTCAGTTTACTTCATTGTGATTTCCTACATTGCACAGAATTCGCTTGATAAAAATGGAAAACATAAGCACTTACGCATAAAATGTAATATAATCATAAGCAAAAAAAAACTTTGAGAATAATTTCAAAACTTTTTTTGGTTTAATTAATATTCAATATAGGCAACCAGTAATACACATCTCAAAAATTTCATATTGTATATTTTTGCCTGAAACAAGCGACTAAAAGCTGTGTGTATTCGTGTAGCAGATAGCAAAGACAAAAGGATTAGATTAATATAACGCGAAATAGGAATAAATGCAAATTAAATTTGAATCGCGAAATTGCGAATGGAAGGGAGATGGGATGTGGCAACAGCGCACATCGTGTGGTAGGTCTTTGGCCTGCGCGTGTGTGTGTGCGTCAGTCTCGTGTCGCTGAACCGACTCCTGTCAGTGACGCCGCCATGTTTACCGTGCGGAAAGTAGGCTGTTGGCTCGAATCGTCGTTTATTTAAATGCGTGCGGCGATCGCCACTCCGTGCGGGTGCCTAATTAGTGCAGCGTGTTAATTCGTCGATGATGGACTCGAAGGACGCAGGTGAGTGCGAGCATTCATTTAGTAATCCAGCGTAATCGGCGTCGGAAGAAAGCAAACGCGATCGCGTCGGCCGACCGAAAATCTCGCGAGCGCTGCCGCCGCGCATAATTCTCCCCCCGCGGCGTGTGTGTGCGCGCATTGCGCGAGGAGTGCACGCAGAAAGCGCCGTTGACGACGTCGTCGTCGTCGTTGTTGTCGTCGTCGGCGACGACGCCGCGCACAGGGAACGCACAATCGAGCCAAGGGGCAATGGCAAAGTCAGGGTCGAGAGATTTGGTTCACTGACCGCATTTCTCAACAAACGCATCGAGAGCACACACACACATCATCCAACCTATTTCGCGTTCGGTTCCGCCGACGACGACGCTCGCTGATAACAGCAGCGACGATGGTGCGGCATTAGAGTAGCGTTGATTGCATATTTTCGGACGTGGATTGGTTTCGGGGCGCCTGCTCCAGTTTCGGTGGCGCGGTCCAGTTGGCCTTCATCTAAATTCGGCCGCGATTCGATTCTATCGTTCGAATCCAAGTCGAAAAAATGAAAGTTGAATGACAGCCGAACATAAGCGAGTCGATTCTGACGGTGAGCGACGATCATTTGTTATTTTTTCTGTTGTTTGTTTTTCGTTTGTTTGCTGACCGCGTTAGTTTTTGTAATATTGCAGTGATTGCAAATTGTCGTTGCGATTTCCAATCGGAAAGTGTAACATAATTTGTGTGCCAAATTTTGCAATGGATTGGTAGTTGGTTCGAAATGTGTAACAGGTTCCTTTGATGTGAAGCTAGGTTAGTGCCATCATTGACCTACAGGTGTCTCCTGCATACCATTCGAGTAAAGTCACTAGATACTATAAGTACCGCAATCGTCAGCCATTTTGGGGCAAAATCATGGCGCGAAATTTAAATTTGACATGTATTTCATACTTCAACTGCCGCCATTTTGGGGCAAAATTAACATATCTCTCTCTAATTTTAGCTTAGGGATTGCGTTACTTATAGTATCTAGTGACATTACATTCGAGTTCTTTAATTCCCCTCTCTCTCTTTCTTTCTTCTTCTTTGCATTTATTTCTTTTTATCTTCTTTGGATACCATTCAACATTATTTATGATTTATATTTAATTTATTGCTTACATGTCAGAAGTTGGTGATAATTTCAATCAGTTTTTAATTCAAATCATTGTAATTGGATTCGCTATCAGGTAAAATCATTTCCAATAAGACACATTTCTAAATTGCATGCAAATTGGCAGATAAGATTTTTATCTGGCAGATGTCAATATTTCAGATGTCAGATTAGCAAATTAATTAATTTTGAGTTTTTATAAACCAAGTGACCCACTTTTGAAAATAATACCCACTCATTAGATAAAATCATTGGATAAAATTTTGATTTTTTCATTATTCTCTAGAGAATAAAGATACCAATTTATTCCCTATGGTCTTTAGGGTGTAAAGTTTTAGTTTACTCCCTAGGGAATAAAGTGCCTATTTTATTCCCGAGGGTATAAAGTAGTAGTTTACTCCCTAGGGAATAAAGTACCTATTTTTATTCCCGAGGGTGTAAAGTAGTAGTTTACTCCCAAGGGAATAAAGTACCTATTTTATTCCCAAGGGTGTAAACCAATGATTTATTCTTTCAACTAACGTTTTACATTATTGATACGAATTTTTCAACGAATGCAATTAAAAAAAAGTTAATTAATTTCCAATATCACTCACTATCAGAATAATTCATAAATCATGACTCGTTGTCGCAATCAGCTGACGCACCAGCCCACATTTTCCATCATAAATATTGTAATATGGAAAACGAATTGATGAGACATTGACCTGAATTGCACGAAAACACGTACACAATCTTTTTTTCCGTTTTCTTGTTTGGAAATTAATGTCCTTCGAGGGACATTACCCCCACTTACTTTCTTCTTCGTGGCACGTGTCGCACATAACAAGTTTGCGATCGAATCAAACAAACTTCTAATTGGTTTAATTTAGTTTATTAGTCGGCGTGTGTAGTGGCAATAACATAATCCTGTTTGATTGGCGAACGAAGGAAATAATTTTTGCGAACGTGAAGATGGATGAAGTAATTACGTGCTGCCGATTTGATTTATCCTTGACGTTGGTGACTACCTTGAAATTTAAATGAATCGCTTCATGAAGAGACTCCGTCAGCGCACAATAATGTCACGCTGTTCACTCGCTTTTTGCTGTTGCTGTTGTTGTTTTTGTTGTTGCGGTTGCGCGTGTACGTTTCAATTCATTAATATGGTTCTGGTTGCATAATTATGACTGATTCAAGAAACATATGAGGATTGAAAGTGTTATTTTAAACGAGATCAAAATTTATTGTTTTATCGATTTGATAAGTTTATTGTTTATTTGTATGTTAATTGAAACAATTTGACAATTTTGACAGTTTTCATTCATTTTTGACAGAAGTGATTGCACAATTATCTATTATTCAGGTTAAAAAAATCAATAATTTTTGTTCGTTTATCATAAAATTGAGAATTCACTTAACGAGCATCTCATATAATGAGTATTTCAACTTACGAGTTGGGTAAATTCACGATGCTTCACCTAACGAGCAACGTAATATGGTGCAAATTCCGTTTTTCGTTAATTTTTATATTATGGTTGTTTATCTGGATTGTTTATTTAACAAGAAAAACATATACAACTTTGGTAAACTTGCTAAACGAGCAATGTCTCACCTTACGAGCAACGAAAAGAACACAAGTTATTGCAAACTCTAGATTCTGGATAATATTTGTATTGAGCTTTTTGTTGTATTTTGCTTGTTGTATTTATGAAATTTTATATTTCAAGTAGGAATCTCACTTAACGAGCAACGCCCTTAATGAAATTTCACTTAACGAGCATTTCCAAAGCAGTGATTTTCGGTAATTGGAATATTTCGTTTTACAAGTAACAATATGGACAAATGCTCATAGACATATTTTATAATAAAATTTTTAGTGATTTTACAAATGCATCACCGAACGAGCAAATTTTTGAAATATATCAATTTTATTCAAAAAGGGGATTTTTGCAATAGAATTTTTGGAATTTAATTATTTGAGCAAATATCTTAGAAAGTCCTCATTATTTAGCAAAACTTCTTACAAAAATTCCAGCTCCTTTGAATCATTTTAAACCTACGGAAAATTTTGCAAATTTAATAACAATTTTCTAATAAACATGTTTCAATATTTTCCAATTCAGAAACCTTGTCGGAAATTTTTTTAGAATCTCTCCTCCAGAATCATATTTTATAGTAGAATCTTAATTTTGATCATTAGCCAATGATTGCTTCATCGAACGAGCAAAATTTCGTAAGTCAATCTTCTATTTAATTCCAATTAAAAACTGCAATTTTTGTTATGAAGTTTTTTGTTGATTCGCTTATTGATTTTTTGAGGAGATATTTTACAAACTCCCTAATTATCAACGAAAACTTTTTACTAAACTTTTAGGTCCTTGAAATCATCTTAAACTTACGAGCAAATTTTGCAAATTATTTTGCTAATTTTCTAATAAACCCATCTCAGTATTCTCCAATTCAGAAACCTTGATAGAAGATCTTTTTGAAGTTCTTCCAGAACTTCAGTTTGATAGTAGAGTCTTGAGTTTGATCATTTTTCAATGAGTGCTTCACCGAACGAGCAAATTTCTGAAAATCAACATTCTATTCAAAAAGTGGGATTTTTGTTACAAAAATGTTTCTGAAGTTTATGTAGTGCTTCAAATTCCCTTACGAGCAAAATTACTACCAACTAATACTATTGCGACCAATCTCAATACTCTCAAATTCAGAAATACAGGTGGATCTTATTTGATATTCAAATGAAGCAACCTAGTTCTACTTCCATTTACTCTTCTGCACACGTTGAAAACTGGTCCAGCACCCGAGGGCCCTTCAAGAGAGCTGCTGACCTAGTTGCGAACGGTGCAATCTCGCTCCAACTGCATCCACATTTGCGAACATCATGGATGGCAGAAGGAAGCGCAACGTTCGCTCGTTGCATCCATCCATCCATCCCGAAGCTTTTCCACCGACCGACGAGGACATTCTCAACAAACACGTTCTAATCCACTTGTGCAACTGGTGCACGAATGCTCAACGAACCAGTCAGCAGCAGCAGCAGCTGCCATTAGCGAAGTGCAGAATGGCCTTGACCTTGGGCATCATCATCATCATCATGTCGTGTCAAGGTCTCGCTCCTCTTGATTCGCTCGCTCGTTCCACTGCAGCAGGCGACTAATAATGATTGCAACCGCGGCCCACCGAACCACTACTACGACACCACAACGACGACCCATTACATCCTACTCGCGCGAATTCCCCATAATCATTTCATTTGCAGCCGTCATTATCATCACGGCAGAGCCGGACAACAATAGCGAGCAAAGCAACGAGCAAAACGAGGAGTCGAACGCGCTGTGTGCGCGATGAGTGATTGTTGATTAAGCGCACGAGAGAATTGCTGCAAGTTGTGTAAACAATCAATAACGATCTGCATTATTTGCATGCAACATTGCAATTTTGCATCACTAATCATTTTCATCATTGCAATTTTTTGTTTGTTCTTTGATCGGTTTGGATCATCAATTTCTTGAAAATTAATTAATTGATACTGGTAGACCCATTTTTTTTCTTGGCCAAGAAGATGCGGGCCAAAAACATCACGTGACTCTCCCCTCTCTTCGCAAAAAACTTTTCTTCTTTTGCTGAATGAAAACCAAACCAGCTTTTTGCAAACTCGAAGCTCTCCCGACCCAATTTAACAAACAGACTTCTTTCATGCATCACACATCCCATATGCTTCACTCGTCGTATCACACACATATCGATAATGGCCTTGAAGCTGGGAACTGACCAGTGCAAAGAACAATGGGCGTGATGATGGGAAGGGAAAGGCATGTGTGCGGATTTGCGAATTTAGCACTTTGTTGGCATGCATGCCACATGCGGTGCACATCTGCCGCGATACGAGTTGAGATGGAAAATGGTTGTGATGCAACGAGCGAAGCACAACGAGCTGCAAAAATATGGTACGATTCTCAGATTTCTTCTCTCGTCGAGATTTTTTTTTTGCAACAACTGCATAGAAAGATGAGACCTTGGAATTGTTGTCTAGACTCAAGGTCAGAGTTGAAATATGCAGTTTGGAATGTCTTCCTAGTTCCTGAGGAGGAAAAAAAAAGGAATTGGGAGATGATTCAAGGATGAAATTTTTGTTTGACCAAAATTTTTTTTAATAGTTGTCTTCTGCTTTTTTTGTTTAGTTTCTGTTCAGATTTTTTTATTATTTGGAATTTGTGATAGTTTTTGTAACATTGTTGCAAATTGATATTTCAAATTTGACAAAAATAGAAAAAATTATGATTTTTGATTAACTAGAAATTTGCATTTTTAAAACAATTAAAAAAATTTATAATTGATACTAAAAATACTAAAAATTGGACAATCAAATTATCATTTTAAAGATGATATTTTTTGCAAGAAACTTGCTCATCTCAAAATAATTGTTAGACTTTAGAAACTAAAGATTAGTTCTTCTTTTTTAGATGTTATTATTATAGGAAAAAACAGTTAAAGCTGATTTTGATTTTAATTGCAATTTGAAATTTTTTATTTGATAAATTTTGAATTTGGTTTGCTAAATGATAAGAATTTTCTTCTAAATTATTTGTTATTCCAAAAATCTATTTTGTGTTTGCCAAATTTTCATGAAAAATTAATCAAAATGAGCAATGGTTTTTATACGGAAATAATATTAGCAACTGTATTTTATTGAATTGTTGTTAAAGGTATTAAATTTACTGGAATTTATTCGGTGAATTTCTCAATAAGAGGATGAATAATAAAAACGAAATTTCACCGGTTCAACTATACATCTCAAATTACAATGAACAAAGTTCATAAATAATCTAAAGGTTTATTTATAAAAACATGGAAAATAATTTTCAATTCAGTTTTAATTTGTTCAAAATGACAACTTTAAAATATATTTTTTGGGCCTCAAATTTGCAATTTTTCGAATGTTGTTTTTCATGCTGACTCTTTTATTTGTTGGATATTTGAAGCGTTTTTTTAGAACTTTGAAACTCAAAAGTTGTAAAACATCCTTTGTAGCCAATTTGAAAAATATCCTGTCACGAGAAACGTCTATCTCGTCTGAAAATCAATTTAAAATTTGACTTAT
>JARJDZ010002197.1:0-39115 GCA_030264555.1 Aleochara sp. GC000083 | reverse complement strand
ACTTCTTGAGTAAATATTCCATGCAATAATAGTATTTCAAAACATACAATTGTTGAGATTAAATCATAATATTATTCTTGATTTGTTTCATAGACAAAATCAAAATTTATTCCATTTTTTGGACTTCCATTTAAAATAAAGAAAACGAAGAAATTTTCACACAGTGAGATTTCCAAAATTTACGAAGGAAAAATATCTGAAGAAATAGATAAATCTGTGGAGTTGTTCCTATTTTTTTTGGCCCTTCGATAATATTAATAAAATTAATTATTTTTTGAACTCTTGGTTAATGCAGAATTATAAAATTTTATCATGAAATTCAACGAAGGGAAACCTTAACCTGAAGATGCGAATATAAGTGCAAAATATTTCAATTTTTTTCTTCTTTTGGGTCTTCATCCTCGTTTTCTCTCATGCTTTTATCCAGCCCTTAAAGATCAGATTTAACAGTGATGTATTAAAAGGGTAATAAGTCGACATTTTTAAAAGCCAACATTGTTATCTGCTGCCCGGAAGGATTTACAGGAATACGGACGCTTCCAGACCCGGAAACGTCGTAACAAGCGTGCAAGTCATCCAGAAAGTCAGGGCGCGAAGAGATGTTGAAAAATTGCATTTAGTATTTCTTCATCTTCCACATCGACGCCCTCAACGCCGACCATACCAATGGTAGACATCCATCCAGCACAAGAATAAGAAGTTAATGTCGTAATGGACCTTCTGGAAGCATCTTCTATGCGATTATTGCCCATTTTGAGTGGCAACGATGGGCAAATACTAACAGCCTACACAGCAGCTTCCAGAGTATGGTAGATCTAAGAAGTGTGCTGCTCCTCAAACCGAACCCAAGACAGGTTGTCCTATATGCTCGGAAGATCGGTACAATGAATGGGAGCAGGCTCAAACCGCACTTTATAGACGTCATTGTTAGTACACTCATGTTCATGATCGCGTACACGCTAGTGTACAGGAACCGGAAGTGGAAAGCACCGCCAAGAGGGCAACCATCCCTTGGTCGGAGCTACTACCAATACAACCAAGACACCAAGCATGGTGGTGGCTTGGGGGTTCTCCTCATGCGTGTACTCATACTTCATGGAACCCTTTCGCCATGGCTGCGCATTGAGTAAGTGCTGCGCCCATAGTTCTTGTAGGCATTAGACGGGCGCAAATTTTCCGCAGCTCACAGGCAGACAATATCCGACGCCATCAATTATTGTGATCTACGCGAACGCAACGTCTACGCGTAAAGGTAATGAAACCACCCATCCACCCCAAAACCGCCCCCCAACATCCTAGATGCTGTCATGTACATCCCGAAGAAGGCGAATATGCATGTTGGAATTCGTGTTGTTGCTCATGTTGCTGGCTGCTCATCGCGGTGGAAGTGAACCTGCATCGATATTAGACCCACCCTCAACCCATTACCTTATAGATGAATTTAAGGGGGTGCCAAAGCATGCCGAAGAAGGGTTAATGTAATCTCGGATCGTCGTCATTGTAAACAAGCGTGCACTGGGATACGTTCCACTTGGAGGCACGCCGCCCCCGCAAAATGGGATCTTGCTGATGGGTGCACACACACGCATCCACTCCTTTTTGGAAAACGTTGAGAAAATGGGTTGAAAAACGAGGTAAACCTCCTTAGTGCGGGCGGCGCTTTCGCGAGGCGGAAGGCATCAAGAAGAAACGTGTAAAATCCGCGCATCTATTAAAAGCTACCAACTTTTAGCCATGAACCGCCTCCACGTCTCGCATTATGTAAGAGCTCAGCCTCCAAGCGCCATTCTCTCGCGCTGAAGAGCGGCTAAAAGGAAGCCTGAGAGAAAAGGGAGCGAAAGGCACGTCCTGGCCTCAATGAGGAAACCAGCACGTTTGGCGTTGTGTACTTCCGAATCTCGTGCAAAACAAATTACTCGTGTGCATTTTATCGCGAGTGCACTGCCGGATTAAATGAGGCTTTTGCCGATTAATAATGCTTTATAAAGGGGCTAAGTAGACTTTTATTATTTGCAAGAGGGTTCATGGAATTACACCATTCTTTTGTGGGAGGTGAAACATGAGAAATTAACGTTTTTGTTGATGATGGATTTACAAATATCAATGGCGAATTAAATATGATAAAATTGACTGAAATTCTTCTGAATGTTTAAAATTACAAGCCTTGCAATTTTGAAAGATTTGGGATTGAAACTAGGAACAGTTTTACAATGAGGGAAATTTTCATTGGAAACTATTTGCACATGAAGTTCTGAAATTTTTGTTGTTGCAACTTGAAATCGAAAAGTTACAGATGACATATATCAAATTTATGTCATTAATGGCAAATTAAATATGATGAAATTGATTCAAAGTCTTTGAAATGTTTGAAATTACGAACCTTACAGTTTTAAAAGATCTGGGATTGAACCTAGGACAATGTTTTCGATAAGGGAACTCCGATATTTTGTTTGGTAACTGTTTGCACATGAAATTCTGAAATTATTTGAAATCGAAAAGATAGAGACAGATAAAATGCAATCAGTAGTAAAATTTTAAGGTAGAAGGAAAAATATGATGTTAGTATTAGGTTCATCAAGAGTCCTAAAAGAGAGGTTCTAGTTTCTTCAAATTTATACCTTAATCTATCATAATTTTAAGAGTGGATAACATCTGTAAGATAAGGTTCTATTCTGGGAATGGAGTTTTTCTAGAATGGGATGTTAAACTAAAATTGGAAACTGAAAAAGTTAAAATTTTGGCCTAATATTCACTCAAATATTCAAATCTCTTAAAATTTCCAGCTGTTAATTTTATCAGGATTGCAGAAGAAAACGAAATCAGTTCTAGGATCAAATTTAAGATTAGTGGGAAAAAAATTCTTGCTATGTTCAGATAATAAGGACGATGGCAGCAAGAAAAAATTGAAAGGCCAAATTTTTTTTATGATCCTGTTTGTTTAAGCAAACTTTAGTAATCTAATAAGTAACCTTAGCAAAACGCTGATCGTTTTTTCAGAACTTTTATACCCAAACTTTTGAGGACAGGTTATACTCCTAATGGGAATCATAATAAGAAAAATATAGCTTAAGAAATCTTCAATTTCGGTGTCCACTAAAAATAAAGAAATTCTAAACTTAAAAGTTGTTGTTAAACTAGTGCCAACAGATGATTACATTCTGAAACCCAAGCCTTCGATTTCAGAAAACTGATAACTTTCAAAAAAATTCTTCTGGAGAACCATTTATTTTCTCATAGAGAATTTTAACACTTATCATTCTAAAACAACTATATATTTTAAAGTAATTGATTCATAATTAGGAAGTAACCTGTCAAAAATAATAACCCAAACAATAATATTGAATAACGAGGCGCGATTAAACGAAAACGAGGCTCATAATTGCGTAATACAGAAGCTGAAGCCGAAGAAGAGAACATGTGACGCCTGTAAAAACTCCCAAGACGCGCAACATAAAATTCCCTCGACGTAGTTTGCAGTCCATTTTCTGTATATAAGCACCATAATCATGGTTGTGTCACGAGCGGCTGACTTGTCTCTTCGCTGTCAGCTGTTTGATGATGGCTGCAGCAGAAGTGCCCACTTGCCGCAAAACATCTGACACTGAAGATGCACAAATAATAAAATCAGCAAGCCACTAACAGGAAAAATAAACAAATGCGCGCTTAATTTACGACCGAACGCGTCCTCCTCTTCCAAGTATCTGGTAGCAGCACTTTCGTAATTGAACTATCAACTTGTAAACTCACAAGATACTAATTTGAAAACTTCTCGAACTTTTAGATTAGTTACTTTTTTGCATGTAAACTCGTTTATATTCCTGATTAGATGAATAAATTATTGCTCTCGCATTCACAGCTCGTTTCGTTTCGATGGTGCATAAGGAAACGCCAGCGTATAATTGCGAACGCTGTTTATAAATGAATCGCACGTAAAATGATAATTAGCTTTTACGAGCGTTCAATTCACCATCAATTATCCTTGTAATCTGCTTGTAAATGTCACATATGGTTACTCTATAAACTCTTCATGTTCACTATTCAATTAGAATTAATTCAAATTTGGGACAAAATTTTCCAAAAAAATCATATTTCTTATTACTTCCATCATTGAAGATAATTCAATTGAGGAGATAAATTTAGATTTCGCTTTTTTCGTGGATGATGAAGAAATGAATGAAACGATTAGGAAATCGAATGTTGCGTTGTTAGTGACCCAGATTCATCTCGAAAAACACCCATATGCAAAGAGTTTTTAAAAGGAAACTTGTCTAAGCTAAGAAAGAAAGTGCACAACTGTTCTTGCATCGATAGCAAACTGAGACCATAAGTAACGATTACGATCTTCGACCAACGGAGTAATAATATTTTTTCGCGTAGGTTTTACACGTCGTGCAGAGAAAACACAGACAAACGATGAAATAAATAAACGTCTAATAGGTTAATTTTAATCATGTTAATGGGACGATAGATGGAAAAGAACGCCTCCATCTTTTCCGTGAAGTCGTCGAATAAGTTTCACTTTCGATTCGGTCTCAGTGCTGCTGCTATTCAACTAAAGGCACATGCAAAATGTCATTAACTTATTAAACCCACATCTTTATCGTGTTGGGTGTACACCTTTAATGAGTGTTACCATAACTTCAAGATGGAAAATTTAAAAGTGTAAATGAATCAAGAAGGATTTGATCAAAATATCAGTTGATAATGTCAATTTGCAAAAATATTGGAAATAAGTTGGTACAAAATCTTAAAAAGGGTACCATCATTTCTGATGTGTGTGATATCAAATTTGATAAGTAAATCTTCAAAATTTTCTTTACTGGTACTTCATGGTCTTGTAACCAGAAGATATAACATTTACTCACTAGTAGACGAATTGGGAGATTACTTTGAGGTCTATAACACTCTGTAGATGTAATGTAATATGATACTCAAGACTCGTGGATGAAGTTTGGTAGAGTATCCAAAGCTGGCGAGTGTCAACAACATTCTGCGCGCGAATTTGAATGCGAGAAGCGCGAACCAAAAGGGCAAAAAGCAAGCCCATGAAACACTAGACGCACTCGCGATAAGGTGTAGCGCGCGCTGTATTAGATTGTGTCTAAGAAAGGCCCCCCCTAATTAAACTAATCACGAAGTTATTACGTGGATTTTGACATCGCGCACGATGATACCCACGCGTTCGTTGTACCACTTCTTGCGGCCGTACGCCATCATCTTCCAACGAACTCTTCCTTATACGACTCACTCGTCTCCTACTGCGCTTCGGTCGCATCGTCGGTCGTCGTTTTCTGCACGCTTCGCATTCGTTGTTATCGTGTTTCTTTGCAAAAGTGATTAAAACTTCCATATGAGATGGCATCCATGCGCGGTGTGACGCTTCTCGAAAGTATCATATTCAATCTTCCGCCCGCCGATATACGCGCCATGTATATCGAAGTAATAAAATTACGGAATTAAACTTCGCAACAACGGAAAATTATTACGCAAATTAGATTTTTTCGTTATTATATCAGCGGCGTCAAAAGTTTGCAGGGAATAATTAGATTTCGGCAAAGTTTGTGCTATTTATCATTAATTTACTGCATTTCAAGGTTTAAGGATAATAATGTAATTTATTCCTTCTGAAGTTTTCAGTTCCAATTCAAATATTTCAGAGCTCAATATGTTTTAAATATACTTAACTTTGAACTAGAATATCTTTCGTTTTTGGAAAAGAAATGGAGGAGCCAATTGATACTTTTACCAAATAAAAATTACATTTTCAATACAGATTTTTGAGTAATGTTTTTGAAACTACTAGATGAGATATAATTTGTTATCATAAAATTCGAATATTTTTGGATTTAAAGATACAAATAAATGAAATTCGTTATGCTGCATCCAAAGTTTCCATCAAATAATTAGATTTCGTCAAAGTTTCTGCTATTTATCATTAATTTACTATATTTGATGATATAAGGAAAATAATAAAATTCCTCACTTTTGAATCTTTTGAAATTATCAATTCTACTTCAAATATTTTTTGTTAAATATCCTTAAATATTTCGTTACATGAAATTTGAAAATGCAATAGTTTAATTATTATTTAATAGAACAATGAGAATAATGAAATTTTGGAAAAAGGATTTGAGGAACCCATTGATATCTTTACCAATCAAGATTTGAATTTTAGAAGATTAAAACTTATTAAAAAAAATTCATCTGAAATTGAAATGTCAAAAAACTTTCCTGGAATAAGTTTCCTAAGATTTCTTTGTGAATTTCCTTTTCTTATGGTATTTTTTTATGAAATTTGCAAATTTTCAAAAAGTTAGTAATTGACAACGACAATGTTTTTTAAAAATTCTGGACACATAATCATAAAATTGAATCAGTATTTTTGGATTTTACGATGTAAAAACAAATAAATGAAATTCTTAATTCAAACAAAATTACTGGAAAACATTAAAAAATAATCATTCCCAGTTTTCCCTTCCGTTTTCCTTTTGTTTGTAAAATATCATAAATACTTTATAATTTATTTGAATTGCCAATTTCACTACTTCCCTTGCTGAATTAGCCATATTTTAAAATAATTGTACTTAGGAGGAAGTCCAAACGTTATTTGTCTTCTACACACACCGCGAACAATTGACCGGATGTTCATTTTTTACACATCAAACCAACCATCCAAAAGGCGACTGTCTTTGCCTGGCAAAATACAAATAAAAAAATACTTTGAGCAATTTAATTGCAATTTAAGAATGACAAAATCGCATTGTATCTCATCACATGAGTCATCGTTTAAACCGCTTGTCGCCAAAACAGGATTCAGAGAAGACAACGAAATATCTCTTCCTCAAATTACACGCAAAATGCTCACTTCCAAGTTTTCTACTTTGCTGTTAGCAAACAACAAATAATTCCAAAAGATAAGATGAGCAACCAAATGTCTGAATGTCTGAATAACTCTGACTGACTGACTTTTCACAGAATACCAAGAAAATCAGTATTGTATCTGATAATTTCTGAAGGAACGAGATGAGTATGTAAAGAAGCCTCGAGCAGTAAGCAAGAGTTGGGCGACCATGGACCACAACGTCAATTCCGGCAGGTAAGCATTTCTTCTTCGAGGGTCTCAAACACTGGAGGAATGGTAACAGTTGTTCGGAACAGGTGCAAAAGTCAAAGTCGGAGAAAGGCATCGACCGAGGGACTGGTTGGTTCGTTGGTTGTGCTTGTTTTGGCCCAGTTCACTCTCATCTCTCCTTTCTTCTTGTGCCATTATCATTCCCCATCCATGCCTTTAGGCTGGTGCTTTTCGTGGAGGATTCGAAGAGGATGTGAAGAGGTCGAGAGACAGTGGCTTACTGCGAGAAGAGCCGATTTTACATGCATAACTAAATGCGGTTGGCGAGGAAGTCGAAGATTACGGACATATTTTGGTATCAAAGAGTCTACAAGGTTTGGGTTTTGATGTTAAAGTTGCTGGTTTGGATATGATACGAAATTGTATGTTTATAGTATAATATACATTTAATTTATCAACCTTCATTTTCGTTAATTACCATATATTTAGAAAATAAACGAAAAAATGATATTTCAAAATCAATGGTATATTTGATCTGCAAATATTTAACAGAATGACCTTGAAATGGCTTAAGGTTAAATAGTTGTGATAAAAGATCACTGACAAATGTATGACAACACCAGAAAGATCAGAAGAATATTATTAAATTAGTTGTAATTTCATTGATTTGTTATTGATCGATCAAACCTTTCAATCATACAATTCAATTATTTCAATTATCTCTTTTATAAGACACGAACTAATTAAGAAGACTCATGATGGAATTGTCCATATTTTGATATCATATATTTTTATTAAAAAAAAAAACTATTTCGCCCCAAAATGTCAATAAAGGAAAAAATTAATACATTGCATAATTGAAGTCAATTAGGAAAATTGTATCCCATCATAATTAATTAACCAGTCAACTATTAATATTAAATTAACAAAGACATAATTTTCCAAGACATTTTTGAGTTTCATGATTCTGAATATTTAAAGTACTTCTATCAAATATCACTAGATTGGCTTCCTATGAAAATTATTTAAAATTATCTCATAACAAAGAAACATATCTTATTCTTACCAGAATTAATTATCACAGGATTCAATTTGATACTGATTAATAATATCTTTCAATCATAATTTTCAATTATTCGATGCTATGATTTGAACTTAATAAACAAACTGTTTGTGAAATATTATCTTCAATTAAATTATTCAATTGCTGAAATATTAAAAAAAGAAAATGAAAAATAATTCTATATATAAATCCCTGAACTCAAATAGTTTTTCTTTATAAAAGGACATTAAGAAAAATGGGATAAAAGCAATTAACTAATTATCATATTGAAATTAAATTTGAATTATAGTGACATTTTAGTATCATTTCAGTATTCCCTTAAAATATCATGATTTTGATTTACCATAGAAAATTGTTTAGAAATTCCCTCACAGCAAAAAAAAATCAGAAAAAATTGAAGATGATATCCTATATAATTCAGATTTAACTATCCAAGGTTAAACATTCTCTGAAGGATACAAGTACTTATAAGGATTCAAAAATAAGATTTTTATAAAGACTCTTTACATCTACTTAATATTATAAATGAAATCTTAGACATTTATATTACATTACAGAAACAAGATGGAAACTTCTCTTCTCAATGAAGATCACGGAAGTATTAACCTTGAAAGATCCACCTTTGAATCTCCCGGATAAGACGCACGCCATGTTTTATTATTGAATTACAGGCGCATATTTGCAACGTAAATACGGCACAAATGAGTCTGATGATAATGGGCGCGCTCCACAATAAGCGCTTAAAATGTACGGGCATTATGAGGAAAAGCCGACGCTTACAGCAGGATTACAAGGAGAAATACGTACTCGTACATAATAAAACAAGAGCACATCTTACTGACAAACGTTTCCTCCCTCCAGGATTCTGCACACTTCCCGGGAACGTCGTAATAAATAGAACAACAGGCGGGAACAAATGGGGAAAGACTGCTCAAACGCATAAATTCCACCTTTATTACCGGCTTGGATGACTAAATAATATTGGCGTTTCGTCATAAATCATGATGCCTCTCCTCCTCGGCAATGAAACAAAATATGACCCGGGATCCAACCACCCCCAGCTGGATCCGAAACACGGGATGGAGGAGAGCGAGAGCGCGTGAGAGAATTTCGAAGCGATTGATTTAATAAATCACATTCAATACAGATTTCCGGGGGCCGGTGATGACCTTACACGATCGATGGACGTGTCCGAAGGCGCGTTTTTCATGTGGATGAATTTGTGATTAATTTGTTCTTTGCTAAATTACTCGCTTTTTGCGTAAGGGTTGAGGAGAAAAATTGCTTTCTGTACCGGGAAATATTGAAATTCCGTACATTAGTTTAAAACCATGAAATATGTGGCACTTTTAATTTAAATTTTTACTAGTATTTTAGTGAAAATAAATACGAAGGGAAAAAATTTTAATTACATATTTTACTACTGTTGAATTTTCAGTAGAAAATATTACGGTTGAAATTTTAACAGAACATTATTTTGCAAGAAAAATAAGATATTTATTTCATCAAACTGCATGGCAATAAAATAGGCCAAATTGACGACAATACCAATAGCATTTCCAAATGGAATTTTGCAAATGTCTAAACACCAATCGAAAGTACATTAAATTACCTAAAAATTGAGGTCTGAATTATTCGGATTGGACCTCTGGTTCCAAGATAATACAGAAAGGATTAAGTAATTGTGACCATTATGTATAAGCAGCATGACGACAATACCAATAGCATTTCCGCACGGAATTTTGCAAATCTGCAAACGGCATTTGAAAGTACATTAAATTTCCAATAAAATGGTATGCGAAACTTTTTTTGTAGGATCACCACTTACGGAGAAACTACTAACAGAAAATTAATGATTAAAACTGGGAAAATTGTAACAAAAATAATCGTCTTAGGCCCAATTGACGACAATGCCAATAGCATTTCTAGATGGAATTTTGCAAATTTTAAAACACCAATCGAAAGAACATTAATGCCCGGTTTCACAAACGTTCCTTAATTCATTGATTAGTTAGTGATACTTAAATTTGACGTTCGTTATGTATTCGGCCAATAGGATTTGGATTTAATCAACGTTTGTGAAACACAATTGTGACAGTTAATCATGGATTAGCCACTTTAATTATCATTAAAATTTAAGGAACGTTTGTGAAACCGGGCCTAAATTATCTAAAAATTAAGGTTTAAATTATTCGGATTGGACTTCCTGTCACGAGATAATTCATGATGGATTAAGTAATTGTGATTATTATGTTTTAGCAACTTGACGACAATACCAATAGTATTTCTGGACGGAATTTTGTCAATCTGTAAACGGCGTTTAAAAGTAGATTAAATTTCCAATAAAATGATGTCTGAATCTTTTTTGTACGACCTCCACTTACTGAGAAATCGCTAACAGTAAATTAATAATTAAAATTAGGAAAAATGGCAACAAAAATAATCAGTTCAGGCCAAATTGACGACAATACCAATAGCATTTCTAGGTGGAATTTTGCAAATATCTAAACGACAATCGAAAGTACATTAAATTACCTAAAAATTGAGGTCTGAATTATTCGGATTGGACTTCTGGTTTCAAGATAATACAGAAAGGATCAAGTAAGTGTGACCATCATGTATAAGCAGCTTGACGACAATGCCAATAGCATTTCCGAACGGAATTTTGCAAATCTGGCAACGGCACTTGAAAGTACATTAAATTTCCAATAAAATAGTATCTGAAACTTTTTTGTAGGACCACCACTTACTGAGAAGCCACTAACGGAAAATTAATGATAAAAACTGGGAAAATTGTAACAAAAATAATCATCTCAGGTCAAATTGACGACAAGGCCAATAGGATTTCTAAATGGAATTTTGCAAATGTCTATATGCCAATCGAAAATACATAAAATTACCTAAAAAATAAGGTCTGATTTATTGGGATTGGACTTCCGGTCCCCACTTGACGACAATATCAGTATTATTTCTTCGATAATTAAACATGGTACTTTAAAATGTAAAAATTAACATGTGCTGTTAATACTTTCTTAAATACTGTTGCATCATATCATTTCAATCAAAAAATCGAACTACATTCGCACCAATAAATGATTGACACGCATCTATTATTACGTATCTGTGGATTTTAAATTATTCGCACATAAAACCGGTGGGAAATACCTTTAAATGCATACAAATCGTGGATTATATTTTGTCCGGCCGTCAGTATCAGGTGAACATGACACGCATATGACATTTTTGCATACACCTCGCATTCGCAATAAATAAATAGAGTCATGTTGGATTAGTGTTTCAATCGCAAATCGCACGACATGCCATTGCACTGCACCAACAACGCTTTGTGCTCGCGAAATCAAATCATGGGAAATTTGTTTGCTCGCATGTTTCCACATCGCGCTCCAAGTGATAAATTAAGTTTTAATTACATTATGGCATGTTCGCTAATTAATTACGATCGCTACACGCTCGTATTAGTGAAAACACTTAAGTGTCCGAGAAATGCGTGATTTGTTGCAAAATTCAGTGAGTAATCTGCGAAAAATTCGGCACATTATCAACGATGGAAGAAAAATTTAATCGCAACTTCTGCACTACGCAATTACTATTATAAAGCTAATTAGAACTCTGCCTGCTGTGCTTCATTGCAGAATTAATTAACAGCTTGGAGCGCTGATTTCTTGCAACAGATTGGCATAAATATTAATTGCACATGTGCGGAGCAGATAACATTTTGTCTTCGTTTCATGTTGTTTTCGTTTCGATTCAGTACATTTCGCTGGAAATGTGATTAATTTAAATTAATTACATTTGCAATGTGATTGACATATCTTTCATTAAATTTAATCACATTTTTGCATTTCTTTCAATGCTTTCTCGAGTCGCCCTCGTAACGATGGATTATTCCCTGGATTATGATTCATTCAAATGATGCACAGAAGTAACAACAACAACAACAAACAAAAAAGTCGGAATAAGGTAACAGAAATGAACTTCAGTTCATCTTCCTGATGTCACTCCCTTGCGAATTTCTGTTCCGTGCTGAATTTTCCTTTTGTATATATATCAATGCCTTGATTCGGGGTTTTCCTGCTTCCTTGCTTCAACTAACAAGTCGGAAAAACAACCGGTACAAAATGAGCCGACCATTTCGAAGGAGGAAGAAATGCTCCATAAGAAAATGAAACTCGATAGTATTCGTTATTAAAATGTTGCGAGCTGACGTTTTGTTTTGTTCGCGTCCTTTGTTTTGTATTTGCCATTTTTCTGCGAGTCGCGTCGTCAAAGAAACATGGAAATTCTTCATGTTTCATTGTGTTATTGCAATTTCATTTGCATTACACTTCCGCGTTTCGACGGTATATTTTCTGTGTTTCGTCGGCGTTCGGCATATTCATATCGTAAAAAATGAGCTTCCTTGTTCCAGCTGGTACCTGAGGGTTGCTGAATAATCGCAGCCGGAAATATAATGAGTAAACTTTGATTAAGTTTTTTGTTCCTTCGTGCTCGCCTCGTTCGTTTACATTTTTCTTGCGTTTTATGTCGTCGTGGATGGCTCGCAGACGATGTGTCAAGTATGAGTGCTGTTTCGTATTTGTTCTTCGGATAATGATGCCACCCAAACGAGTTTGCCCCTGATTGAGCATGGTACGTGTATCCATAATGAGGATGGAACGTTTCAGGTTTACGTTTGTTTGGAAAAGAATTATAATTGAGCGAATATCTTCCAGTTGTTTCCTATATTGATTCGTAAATAATCGCTCGTTTCAAGAGATTGATTTGCATAATGAAATTAATTGTGATAATATTTACAATTTCATTATAAAACTCTTGATACACTATTTCCTTGGAAGTTATCTGATACTATTTCTTTGTAAATGTCTGTATTTATATCTCATTTATTCAGCTGAGTAAAATTAAAAAAAAAATTAATTATTATTTCATGAGAAATTTCATTCAAGATGATAGTTTCAAGATGAAATGATCCTGATTCACATCAAAAACTATTAAACTATTAAATTGTTACACATTAAAATGTTTCATTCAAGAAATCAAAAATTTGAAATGTAAAATTAAAATGTCTATCAATTTTAGTTGAATTCAAATCACAATCAAATGCACTCGATACCAAAAAAGTCAATTTCACTTCAATTATCCATCAACCAACCTTTAGACCAGAGTTCACCAAACGGTCTACCATTAACTATTTTGAATTTGCAGAGATTGAATTTTGATATAACTTATTACAAATATTTTTCAACAAAAAGAAAATGTTTGAAAATCCCTGCGTGAAAAACCAGAAGAGATCCCAAATGCAAGGATAATAGATGAATGCAGATGTGTGTTCGACAACGCGAATTTCGCATTTCCCGTTTTGCATTCGCGCGCAATTTCGCATATTCGCGTTCGGTGTTATTGCTGTAATGTTTTTCGTAAACGATGGCATTCCTCTCCACCTTGATGTGTGTACATGTGTGCCCGACGAACGGAATGGAAACATGGAAATAAGAGCGAATGCAAAATGCATTGCGGCCATTGCATTCGTTCGTTCGCCTCCACTGCCACCGCCGACACGGTGGTAAAATACATAATGAATAACTGAATTCGGGCCATCTTGCTTGTCTACATTTCGGCCGCTATCACTGCTATCAGTGCAATGCCGCGCATATGCAGTCAACAATGGACGAACAACTCGCGAAATAAATAACGATACTTGCACTGGTGCAGTAAACCAACAACAAACGAGGGAAATACTGCAAAATAGAGCAGCGAATGTCTGAAATACTTTTGTTTATTAGTCAGGTACTGGCGAATTTTGTTCTAGATTTTTGGGAATTTTGTTTGAAACTATTTGAAATTGAATTACTCTCTGTTTGAAATTTATTAATATTAGCAAAATTGCAAGATCCAAATCAATATAGAATTATTCAACAAAACTCAAAATCAGAAGTCTAATTTCACAAGTATTTCTCAATGTTTAAAGAAATCAAACAAGGATAATTATAAAATTTTCCATAAGTTTGATGATTTCTTAGAGGTCATTTACATAAAACAATGATAATTTTTTAAACTCTCCAGGCTTTAGTTATCGTAAAATTACTAAGTGTATTTTTTCCAAAAATCAAATCCTAATCAAAATTAGATTTTCAATATCAGATGAAAATCAAGAGATCAAATGAATTTCAGATTGCAATTTTATTATGAAATTCCCAAGTTATTTTTACCTGAATTTGCACAAAGGAATTGATACCAATTTAATTCTAATTTTGCTCAAAAATTTCCAAAATTAAAAATCTGCACAAAACAAAATTATGCAAAAATGCTTAACAGTTCGAAATATAAGTCTGATTCTATGTTATATTTTTTATTGTTAAGAAATTATCAAGATTAATTTGTTTAAGCAAAACCACTGCTTTTGTTAGTTCTTTAAAATTACTCTTAAAAATCACAGTTTTATACATTTTTAAAGAATCTGTTCTTAATTTGTAGAAACTAAAACTTTAGTTCTTTGAAGAATTGGACCTAATTTAATTTGATATTTTCTTTCAATTTTTAAAATTGTGAATTTTGAACCTATTATCAATCATTTTGATCATTTTGATCATTGACTTTTTTAAAATCTATAGAAAAGTATATTTATGATAAATCAGTACTATGGGAGTAAATTGTCAACAAGTCTTCAGAAGAACCAAAAGTGGATATGAAATTATTATCAGATCTTTCTCAAGATAGCAATAAGACTATGAATTGAAATTATTATTTGGTATTTACTTAAATAAACTATGTTCAACAAAGACCTATCAATACAATATTTTCATTTTATGTTTTCTCATGATTCCTCGATAAAATATAGTCTACTCTTGATTTTCCTTTTATAAACAAAACATCATCTCCGGGGATGATTTCCAATCCCCATTAGCAACAAAAAGAAAACAAGAGCAGAATCCTGCGAACGGATAATTATAACTGGATACACGCTCCCAGTTATTGATCGATTGCGCTGATACGCGTATTTTCTAACGACTCAATTAACGCAAAATAAATATTTATCGATACCGGGAAATGCATACCGCGAACCCGTCCACTTAACAGTTCCCAACCAACAGCAATCGCAATCGCTCAATGCGTCTTGTTGCACATCGATTCTGCACAAGCGACTCTCCAGAGTTATCTAATACACTGGCGAATATTCGCCAGCGATGGCAGTTCAGGCATAATCTGCGCACTTGGTGTTCGGTCGATTTTGTTGAGAGCCATATAAATTTGTAATTATAATTACACTATCCTTTTGCTTTGCATTCGCTTTATTACACGGAGTCAGATGTACCTGGAGTTTGAGAAGGTGCATACAGAGAGCTGAGAGATGAGAGAGGAAGAAGGGTTGAGTATTTTAATTTGAACGAGCATTATTTTGTCGTGAATATGTGATGCTGAAGAACGAGCGACCTGCGAGAAGAGCAAGCGGATAAATAAAGCAATAAACGCGCAATAAACGTTCGTTGGAGACTCTTCTTGAAGCCACGTACACGCTTTTAGTACTGTGATTAATCAGAATAATTATCTGTACGAGCAGAAGATAGATGAACTGTAAATTGGAGTGTCTTTGACTCACATCTGTTTATACAATTTTTGCAATACAATTTTTGCAAATTTTACTATTGATATGAATGCTTCCGAAATTTCATTCGTATATAATAGTAATATGCACTACACCTTTTCCAATTGTAATTCAGAAAGCATCAGTTATATTTCAGAAAGGAAAAAATGGAATTCAGATTTGTTAAATGTAATTGAGAAAATATCAAATGACATTCAGACTACATAGTAAATTTTATTTCAGAAAAAGTCACTTATAATTCAGAAAGCAGTAAATGTAATTAGGAATCATAAAATTTATTTCAGAAAATATCATTTGTAATTCAGAAAAGGTGAATTGTAATTCAGAAATGGTGACCTTTGTAATTGAGAAATTGTAATATGTAATTCAGAGTGGCTGAAATAATATTGTAGTTAAATCAAATTTAGGTTGATTTTACTGTAAAAGAATTGGACAATAATCAACTATCTATAGCAACTGAATACACATTAAAAAGGAACAGCACGAATCTGAATTGCATTTGATCTTTTCTGAATTTCATTTGATGTAATCTCAATTGCATTTGACTAATCTGAAATACATTTAATTATTTCTGAAATTAAAGTGATTCTTTCTCAATTACATTTAGTAAATCTGAATTACAACTGATAGTTTCTCAATTACATATAACAAATCTGAATTACATTTGTGCTTTTCTGAATTACAATTTACTATTCTGAATTACAACCGGAAGAGGTGTAGTGAAATAAAAATTCCCTCATTTGTTTAGTGCTATCACTCAATTACTAAAATTCTTATCATTTACAATTTTTTAATGCACCAATTTCAAGAGTAGTGCATTTTATTCATGTTTCTCCCAGAAGATCAACTTTTTGATTGATAGTAATGATTGGTAACTAACAACAAAGACAAATAACCCATCATTCATTACAAGAAATTCATTAGTGAAATTAAATGATATAAACGCCAAATTCATCTCATAAACTGCAGAAAACAGTTGAAACCAGCATTCACCCTTAATTATATTTTATTGCTCACGCCAAAATATTTCGCGAAGATATTTCTCATTAAACGAAGCACACAAACTATAATAACGTCTGATAATGCCGCAAACCATTGTCGTCAACGAGTGCGGAAGCAGCACCACCAGAGGATGGCAAGTGCAAGTGCAGCAAATGGCACAGGTCTTCAGCAGCAACCAATGGCGAAACCTCCTGATAATGAAGTCAATAAAGAGTGCAATGTGCACATTTCGAAGCAAAAACGACAACGACTGACGTTGCTCCTAGTGTCAATGCGATCGTCTGCACATGCCTCCAGTTTGGAAATCGAAACTGCGAATATCGGAAAACCGCTGCCTCGAGAAGTGAAGTACACCACTGAAGTCACCAACTTCAACTTCAGCATGGAAGAAGCCACATCGATATTGGGATATTTCGCAGGGATTCGAGCAACCCCCAACATTTGATGGCATGATGGTTTCCATCCTTGGAGTCATGGAACCACATTGAAGTTGGTTCGAATCGATGACGTGAAATGAAGACACCAATGGTGGTAATAATCATAGAGCAGCCGAAGATGTGCCAGCAATAACTAATCCACGTTATTGCTTATTGGTTATTATTACGATCGCGATTAAAAGACAGGATGGACGAGTCGCGAGTCATTGAGTTAGTAGTTTAGTTTAGTTGTTCCAACAAACAGGTTTGCTTCACGCAACTATTACAACATATTCACCTCCTACCATCCGCTCGAGAGTTCATTCTTGGACTCAATTCTCGTCGAGGTTTCATTCATGAATTTGTTGCTGTGTGCTTCTTCGGCACGCCAGCAAAATCCTCAATGGACGTCTGCGTGACGCAATTTGTTTATCTGTTTTGTTTTCTTCGTGCATCTTGTAACTCTCTCTCTCATGGTAACATCAGCCCAGGTAGTTTTTAACGTGGAGTCGAGGAGATAATTAGGTTTGTAAACGAGTCGTCGATTCCACCGCAAACCAATCGAACCAAACGTCACTACTCCAACGTGTGCGATGCCATTGATGATGATGATGGCGGCTAATTACGGCGATGTTAAGTGCCCCTCTTGGTGTGGTGTCTCCGAGAGTGTCTGCGCAATCGGCCGAATTTGCGAATTTACGGACGCAATTACCGAACACGAAAGTATAACTGGATCAGCACGCCTGAAATTGTTGGCCGGAAGTCAGCCATTTGTGTGGTTAACTCATAAGAACGAGTTCACATCGGGAAATGCACTACGCGAATATTGGCCAGTGTCAGTGTCTTCAGAACGAGGGTTCTTTGTTTTTAATGAGATGTTTTGAAGGATTGCAATTTCATAATTTATGGTTTCTCTCACGCATCCCAAAGAAAAGGTGTTACATTCTGATTTTTATATTTGTTTATAATGTTCTTAACGAAATTATTAAAGGAAATGAAATGTTCTGTTGAACCATTTTTTGTGTTACTAGGTATCAGACTATAGAAATTTATATTTTTGTACTTTTATTTGGAGTTTGATGTTGGATTTCAGAATTCTTCTATAACTCAGATTCTACAACAATAAATAAGTTGAAATATTTGATATTTTATTTTACTTCTATTAAATGGAATTCAAAATAAGGTAGTACTGAAAAATTGTTATCTAATATCATGAAAATATGATATAACTTAAGCCACTAAAAGATATCAATTTGCTATCCTTTAGGAAGTAGCATCAAAAAAATTGAAATTGAAAATTTATGGGAATTCAAAAATCTGCTATTAATCCGGGATGATATCATCAAATGGGATTCAGAAAAAATCTTGATAGAATTTTAACTTCAGAAATTAGTACCCAGAATTTAGATTCCTTCAAGATACCAAAATTACTCGAAAATTTTCTTAAGTTTAAATACTTTTAAATGGTACTCCATAAAATTTGATCCACTCTTTGAATTTGGAACATCCTGTTGAATTTCCTTCCGCATAATAAATCCTATTCGATAGCTAGCGATAAAATGAAAATCGAAGCACGTTAACCTCTTAAATCTGCCATAAATAACTGAATGTATAAATTGCTCGCGTTTGAAAATTTAAAGATTTGTGTATTTACTTTGAAACAGCGCACGCGCGTGCAATGCTCACGTAATCAAACAATTTGAGTAATACTCATGCTTGGATCGGACTTGCGAAAACGCGATCGGATTTTAATCCGGCACGGGATTTTATTTCCGAGTGCAATTGCGCCAATATAAATCGAAACAAATGCCCCATCGACCGGTATTCACCTCTGCCACCCCCACATTCCGCCCTCACTTCCGGAAACGTGGCACACACATCCGCATGCAACATGGAGGAGTGCTTAACGACTGCTTTCCTCCATGGGTTTCATATGCTTCTGCTAGTATTGCAGAATTCTTTGGCGCAAACCAAGACTTAGAATTTGGTGCATGTAGCAGCAGCCAACGAGGACATTATTCTTCGCTGTGATATTTTTCAGTGAAAAATCGCAATATTAAATTTCAAACTGGTGTTTTTCAGATTTCCCAAAAAAGGTCAAAAATTAGTATTTTTTATTTGGGTTTTTTGATTGAAATGGAATATATGATTTGATGTACAATATACTGGTAAATGAAAGGAATGTTTAATTTGAATTTAATTTATCAAAGAATAGTTTCATATGTTGGTAATAGTGGTTGAAAGTCCAAGTGATTTGCAGTCATTAGCAAGTTGCTAATCAATGCAGTGATGGTTGTTATCAAAGTTCGTTAGCAAAATTTAATTTGCCAGGCTGCATGACTTGCCAAAAGGTTAGAATGTAGTTAATTAAAACGGGGTAATTTTGGGAGAAACTATTTCGTAGTTGTAGTTGTTATCAAATATAATTCATAGAATATTCGTTTGAACACTTGAAGTTTGAGAGTAATTATTCAACAAAGAAAAGGATAGTTAAAAGTAAATATTGTTTCTGCTTAATTTTGTTTCTTAAAACTGAATTTTATGTAAAGAAAATAACTTTTTTTAAAATATTTTGCTAGTTAAAATATTTCAGAATCAGAAATATATTAATGAAATTCGTCAATTTACAAAGGGATTCAGGAAAAATTTCAGCAATGAGAACAAAAAAGAAATATGCTCTGCCAATGATTTTTTCAACATATATTTGATATTCTGGCAAAATGCATCCCAAAAAACAACATTTTCAGGTTAGACTCTTTGTCGTTATATAAAAATGTTGTAGAAGAATTTGATTCAGTTGAAGCTTAAGATTGATGACACTAAATTATCCTAGGACGACTAAAAAGTTAGAATGTTTGAGAATTTTGGTTTATCGAAAAACTTCTGAAACTTGTTAATACTTTTAGAAAATAGATTTCTCAGAGTGAATCGTTCTAAAGTCTCAAATTTTAAAATATAATTGGACAATATTTGATATGGATATCTAATTCAAAGCTCATCTTGAAAATTATCCTGTCAAATAGTTTTAAATTGCTTATCAGAAAAACATAATTTGCTGTGATTGTTCTGATCCTAAAAGAATATAAATTTCTAGAAGATTTCTAGCTATGACTTTTTTTGGATTCAGAATTTCCACAACAGGAAAAATTCCTGAAATATCATGATAGTAATGAAATTAACACATATAGGAAACCAAAATTGAAAAAATCTGGTTATTCTTGGTAAACCATCAAAAAAATTTGAAAATCTACACAAGAATTGACATAAATTTGTCTGAAAATAGTATATTCAGTAAAAAATTGCAGTAAATTTCCAAGGACAACTTTTCTTTTCAGTCTTAAAATTACATTTGGCAAAAGACAAAAAGGCCCTTAAGAATCCTTCAAAACACACAAATAATTCACAGAAAAAATCTAATTACACCTGATTGATGCTGACATAAATTCTTTTTTGTGCGAATTCACCCGAAACAAGATGAAAAATAAGATTTCCACCTCTAGTTGGAAATAACGATGACGTCTCGGCCGAAGACGGCCGAAAATGCGAAAGAAAAACGCGTCGAAATATTTATGATTAGTTCACTTATCGTTCGTCGTATCGTTCCACGTCCTGCGCGCACATGGAAAGGTTTTCGATATAAATTTCGCGCGCGGCGGCTGCTGCGAAAAAATACTATCCGCTGTTATGGTATTAACGAAAAGATATGTTCTCGCACAAAACCGCCCCACCTTTCGTAAGCCTCAAAGGTTGCCGAGGGCTAAGACCCGGCCATTGGGTGGCTTTCTTCTGCCGCCCCCGCTTTCTCCAAGAAGTGCATGTATATGTATGCTCATACTTAAGCCTAGACTTATTTCCCTTATTCCCCATATTTTCCATATTCCGCTTGCCTTCAACCCAACTTAGAGATGCATGCATGAGGATCGCACACAAATGAGTTTCGGTTATAGTTTCATTCATATTTTTATATTACCGATACGTTCGTATAAATATGTAAAAGCTGCACGCCGCAAAAAAAATATACGAGGAAATGGCACGAAATGTATTTTCATTTCAACAGCGATATACCAACACAAAACGAACGGTACGGGAATAAATTTTGCAGGCAAAAAAAATTCCAACAATATATAAATGAGTAATTCGAAAATGGATCATGACGAAAATATTCGATAGAAATATATTTCACTGGGAAATTGTAAATACAATTATTTTTGTTGTTATTTGGCAATAAAAACGGCACTTTATAGCGTATTACAAAAAATAAACAAAAACGCTTTGAAAATTTCGGTGCTTCCATTCAAACCAAACAATAAATGGAAATAGATGGGAATAAATGAAAATGTATTTTGTTGTTTGTGCGTTTTCGTTTGCAAATAAATAACTGGCATAATTATCTGCACACTCAGAGGATATAATTCAATTGACTTTTATTCATGTGCAATGTAATGAATGCGATCCCGTTTTGTTTAAAATATCGTATTTAAGCATCTAATTGAAAGTTGAAAAGAAATGTAATTAAATATGTAAATGCGGAGTGCAATTGAATTTATGTAACTTTCTAAACGGTAATCAGTTTAGTATTAAATTAATTACCCGCAGTGTTGTTCCATCGTTTCCTGTCTTCGTTTTTTTTCTTGTAACTTCTTTCATTGTGAAATGAAGGTGCACACTATCCTATAAAATGTACACCTATAAAAGAAGATACCAGAATTTACAACATGTCTGGATGGTCAACCAAAAATACAGTCAGTTCTTCCTTATAAAAAAACAAGATTCAAAATTTCTGTCTCTCAAAAATTTTCATATAAATTTCTTTTCTGGAAAATAAAAGGTATGGATTGTGTAACGAGAAAGAGTCGACTGTACCTTCAGAAATGATAGTGTGACCAAATAGTACAACAACATGAATTCACATCCCCATGAAAGTTGTGCATGCACCAGACAGAATGCAGAAACCTGAGAGGATGTGTTGCGTGGGTGGATGGCGGCGACGATGGAGGAAATAGAGGAAACGCCGGAAACGGCTTGTTGTCGTCGGTCTAAAGTTATAATAAAACACTCGACCAGTCACTCGACATTGCACGTCGACACGTCCAGTGTTCCTCCTCGTCGTCGACGACGATGTCGTCGTTGTCGTCTCTGCAGTAAACGTAAATGTGCACGTTGATGATGCCAATTGTGTACACTACGTGAAGTAAAAATAAAAGTGGAAATGAGAATCAAATAAAATGCAGCACCCTCAGGTTGGCTTCATTCCAGGTCTGACCTCGTATGAAAAATGAAATGAGGTTATCCAATTAAATATGAGAGAAGTGGAAATTGTACTGGGGCTTTGTTGGATGTGAGGTTGGAAAATTTAATTATCTATTCAGTGGCAAAACAAACATTTGTTTGATTCGTCATATACAAAATTGAAAATTGTTTCAGAATTCTGTGAAGGGACTTCTATTGATGTTTCAAATAAATCCTTTCTTTGATTTGTTACATTCTTTATCATAGCTAATTATATTTGAAAAACTTATCCGAAAATTTAAAGAGATTCTGAATTCTCAATTGAAAATATCTCGTAATACAATGTCCCACTAAATTCTTCTTTGAATGATATCAAACTGTTTAATGAAAATTTGAAAATACTGTTGACTTGATGATTACATTTTTTGAAATTAATTTGTTTAAGATTTGTAGTCAAATTCGAAAAAGAAGACTTTTTTGGTAAAAGCTTTCTGCTGTACATATTTTTAAATCCTGTTTTATAGCTTTTAAAGAGAATTGACCATGTCTTATTATTTTAAATTAATTTGCGTTTAAATACCCACAGCAAACAAAGCATTCATTTCCGGTCAGAAAATGCTGGTCAATTTGCGTTCCAAGAAATTAAAACGTTTTTCTCACATATTAAGTAAGAATTTACTGTTGATAATACTGTAATGCAATTATATGACTGCCAATAAGTAATTTGATTGCAATTATTTAGCCTTTTAATTAGTTGTTCTGCTTTCTATTTGAGTGATTTCAGGAAGGTGTTATACAATTAAAATATTTCATGGTATTGAGTTTCAGAAAGCTCGTGAACTAAAAATAAAAGCGGAAAGAAAATGTACATTCATTTTTCTTAAACTTTTTCAAACTTCTGATTGCAATCCTTATAAAAATTTCTTTACATTTAGAAATCCATGAAATGGTTGATATCGTGCGAAATTTTGAGAAAATTTTCAGTTTCTAGAGGAAAACGAATAGAAAGTAAAATGTTGCTAAAAAATAGTCTAATTGACCTTGTCAGAAGTTTTTTGAACTTATTAGATAAAAAATTAAACATAATATATTCCAAGATAAAATGACTAAAATATTACAAAATTAATGTGTTTTGAGAAAGGTTTTTCCAATTGAAATGAAAACTTGAAATTGAAGTTTTTATGATTACTTAGATTCTTTATGATACATAAGAAACAATTTTTGAAGTTGTTTCAGTAAAAAAAAAATCTGATCACAAAACATTCGAAAATTGCAGACCAAACATAATTTGGATTTGATATATCAAATTAAAACTAGAATTTATAATTAGCATTCGAAATAAAAAAATTATAAATATTTAACAAAATTAATTAGACTCACAATTTAAATATATGCAAATAAATATTTTGTACCATATTGGATTAATTAAAATTAATATTTCGGTGATGAAAACATCAACTTCATTAACAACCTAGTGATAAATAACAATAACCAGCCTTAATTTCCGATGCAACTAATTAAAATTAATTATTGCAAAACTAATTTTATCATAATTCCCGAGCATTTTTGCCTTGGTATAAATCTCCAAATAATAACCATTCATATATAATAATGGTAATAACAAAAATAGAAAATTAATATTATAAAAGTTAATCATTGATAATTAATAATTCAGCGCGTAGGTAAATTAAATAAGCAGGCCAACAACAAACAAATGCAACTCGACATGACATATTCCATCATGCCATTAGACCAGCAGAATATTATTTAAACAATGGATTGGGTGACGGAGGAAGGGGGTGATGAAAAACTAATATACGCTCGCTTCAACGAAGCGCCATTAGAACTCAACCCCCTCGTGCTTATTATTGATGATGATTAATAAATAATTAATAGCATTGTCATATCGAAGTTGATTAATTCATGAGCGCGCCGCTAACGCCACCATTCCCTGTTCATACACGGGAGAAGGGTTCGCAGCTGATTTTGCATATGCAATTCTCCCCCAACAATGATAAACATTATCAATGGAGATGTCTGCGACCTTTGTGTATACAAATTCGACTGGCTGCACCTAATAAATTCATTTGCAAGTATTGCATGCATTTATCCCCCAAATACATACACACCGACATACACAGACACACACACGAACAGAGCTAGACCTAATAATAATAATAATAATCATAATAAATGATAATAATGACGAGGGCGAACAAACAAATGCATAGGTAAATTAATTAATGATTTAATTAGGTGGACGTAATTACGGAGCCGGGCATGGCGAGGCCGCAATTAAATATTTAGCTTGTGCGTCCATGCGAACAAATGTCGTGTGCAATGGCGGCGGCGGTGGCGGTGGTGGTGATGTCCAGCATTGCATTTGAGGGTGGTGGTGACTGAGGTGGCTGGGTTTTGGCCGACCACCCCAGGACAAACCCAAATCAGACCAAAATGTGAATGCAGGACGCGCTCGTTTTACGTTTGTTAAATGTGCGCGCAAACCGACACGCACACATTGATGCAAATAATTGCAAGGGGGGCGGCGGTCGTCAACGCAGCGCAAATGTAATCGGTGCATGCCGAATCAATATTTGCACGTTTTGCAATCGGGTTGAAAAGGCGGCTGGCCGAGATGTTAATGGGATTATTGGGATACATACGAATCATATTCAAGTTGGGGTATACTTAAGTAAAGTTACTTGTGTTGCCATCTTTTGATGGCTTCATGAGTTATCGTATATAGGATTCTCAATGGTCTCATTTTTGCATGAACATTTGCAATTCTATTTCTGTATTAGGCAAAGAAATGTTATTGGCTTTTCAAATAGTTGCAGTCTTTGCATATGCAAAATATCAAAAGATGATATTCTGAAATTCAATTTGATTTTGATTTGGAATTTTGGTTGCAAACAGTTTAAGGATTATAAACGATTCTAATGTTCTAACAGTCAGGATATCTCTAAAATTGTGCAAAAATCTGCATTTTTGTTCAACCCCTGTGACATTTTGTTAAATGGCAAAATTTCGAAATTTTAATATGTTTTAAAAATTAAAATATTTTTAAGTTTTATATATTCATTTTCAAAGAAGCATATTCAAGAAAATATTTCAATAACCAAATTTTATTTAACGTTGGAAGAAATCCTTTTTTCATACAAAAACAAAGAAAGGCAAGGTATTCCTTGAATTTCAAAAAAAATTGCTGATATATTCAAAAAATTCTTGCTATCTTACCATCATTCTCTAAAATTTTATTTGAATTTCGAAGTTTCAAATATTTAACTATCCATAATTATAACAGAAAGATTCAGGTAATATTTTAACAACCGAACTTTTTTAATATAACAAGAAATTTGTTTTTTGTATTTGTTTGAGAAATAAAAAGTTCGCAAAAAATAAAGTCAGAAATGAATCTAGAATTACGAAAAATTCAACATTTTACTTCAAACCAATTTGATACATTCAACTATCTTTTTAAATATTCCCAATTAGTCATTGATACTTTATTGAATTACAAACTTCCTAATTTATGAATATTCGTATTCAATACGACAACTATGAAGAAAATATTTTAACAACCAACAAATGCACAGAACAATAATTTGTATGGAATTCACATTTGATTGAGAACTGCAGTCATTAATCAATTCTTGCAAATTTTAGCATTTTTTGCAAAAAAAATAATCTCAACACAGACTACCATAAATTTTTGACACTGAGAGAATTCAATAAATCCAAAAAGAATCGAGTTCCACATTAGATCGTTATCAGACTTATCACATGCAAACAGCCCCCGCATTTTTGCGAATCGCTAATTTAGCAAGCAGCAATATTTATGAACGCATCCACTAAATAAGCAGCCGTGTGCGCAGATAAGTAATATACGCATTGCACACGTAATTTTTGATTTATAATTGCACACATACATTTGCAGCAGCAGCAGCAAAGCAGCACACGATGAATGCGAAATTCGAATTGCAATGGCGCGTATTGGCGATCGACGATTGGCAATACAAACAGGGAAGCACGTTCGCGATAAAGTGAGAGGAGAGCAACTTTCGCAGCAAATATGGCCGGGACGCGACCGATAAAACAAACTGCATTGGAATTGGTTGCCGGCCATCAGAATTGGGTTATTGCAAAAAGCAATTGTTGCGATTTATGCTTTTTGTTGTTTAATCGCGTTGTGCTGATCGCCCGATTGCCTTGGTTGGCGGTTTGTCGAAGAGAAAACAACCAACGACCGATCGATTACAATCGGCAAAACGTCCCATTCCGCGTTGCCGTTCAATTATTTTAATCGGACAAATTATCAAACACTAATGCAATGTAGCCAGGATGTAGTTTCTCGATTGAGGGTTAGAATAATAGTTGGCTGATTTGGAAGTTTATAGATGCAATAGAAATATAAAAATTATGTGTATGAATGTTTGGATATAATAACAAAATTTAAAATTTTTGAAGACTGTTAAAATTAAAATAATGTTGGTTAAAATTGGATATATGTTAGATCTATTATTCATCAAATCAGAGAAAGAAATTTAAATCTATCAAATAATTTCATGTCAATTTCAGGTCCTCTTTAAAAATTGAAAATTATTATATATTATCATGATCTATGATGATTTAATAGAAAAATATGCAAGGATATTTCTGACAGTACTTTGCTAATAATTTTAATACTTATAGTATTTACAAATTAATTTGTCAAAGAATTACATTTAATTATATCTATATTTGTAATTAAAACTTGCATCAAAACTTTCTTTATTCCTGAAAATGGGTTTTTTACAAGATTTCATTTCATAGATGGGAATATATTTTGCTATATTTAAAAATATCTAAAAACTTCTAAAAATGCATCGATTGCATATATTCCTATTCATGAAATATTGATATCAAATCTATCTATAATCAATTTTGAAATAATATGTTAAAAGTATAGTATCTTACTGGGGTATTTTGTAATGACTTTATTTCTTGAGATAACATTTCTTATCAGATACAAAAATAAGCAATCAATCAAATTCATGTTTCGATGTAAATTATTAGAATGGAGAAAAATTCCAGAAGGAATCTTACCATCAACTAAAATTATCTGGACCATTAGTAAATATTGCAAAAATTTGAAACAAAATAACGAATTATTTTGTATGCCATCTTCTCTCTGATCTCCCAATAAATTACTTTGATTACTTCAAATTTTTAACAGAAGCACTGTAAACAAAAGAACTGAAGAACCCTTTTAAAATTTGCTATCAAAATTCCGTTTTAGATCAATATTCATCCATTCAAGAGAACTCTGTTTTTTGATACACCTCATACTCTACCTATTTATTATTCGTTGTATTGAGTCATCAATACACAATTTCTCGATGATACCACCAAACATTGAAGCAAACAACGAACCAACCCCCTCCGGTGATTACATCGTCCAAAAATCTGCACGCTGCTTTTAAAACACCGCCAATGACGATGACGCTTTTGACAAAAACGCAAACGCGAACAGCGTGAGCAAGCCCTCGAAAAAAATCTCGGCTGTGACATCAATGCAGGCCCGTATACTGGTCGCCTCCCGAAAAAAAAAAATTGAGGAAAATGTTGGAAAAAGTCTCCGGCTCTCGCTGAATAGCACGATGGATGGATGGATGAATATGTGCTTTCGACACGTACGTAAACGAAACGCTTTGCGCGAATTGCGATGCCAATGTTGGCAGCGAATTCTAAGGTTGGAGGCGGCAGCAACGACGACGACGACGACGTCGACGTTCCAAGCGCAAATCTGACAATCTCCCACAATTCCCCCAGCTTGACGAGCTTTTAATATTACAAGCTCGACGCATGGCTGTTCGAATGTGATTCGCGAAAAATGCGAAGGCAAGAAAACACATTCGACATTCAAACCATATCCGAGCGGGTGGTTTTTTTCTTCCTTTTTAACGCGAATAAAGCGAGATTTTCGCAGGAGACAGCCGAAGGTAAATATAAATTCAATCAACCAATATTCGCATTCAAAGAAAAATGTTACTGTTCGCTAATTAATTATCATGAAAGGTGAAGTTCTACAGATCGATCGAAACATCAAAGTATTTTTTCATTTATCATGTTCAATAAAGTTGTTGTCATTTACAAAGGAGAGTTTTTTGTAGCAATTATGTACAAAAAAATGGAAAACAAAATCCGATAAAAAATGTAATTTCTTGGAATTCTGAAAAAGATTCAAATTTTTTTAGGAAATATTTTAACAACTGGTAAGTAATTGAAAGCTAGTATTTAATGCCCAACATTTTGTTCCTAATGAAACTCCAAAAACTACAAAATATAGTTCAATATTTGGGCCATTGATCGTAATTTTTAAAACTTTCTTAGATAAATTTGAAACCGCATCAATTTCAGATGAATTAGTTTATTAATTGATAGACTATGATAAATTCCATAAATCAACAATTATAATTCAATAATTGTATGCATTATATGTAACTAAACCATTCAAAAAGATCACATACCTATAAATATCTTATAATTTAAAACAATTTGGCGTTTTATACGAACTTAGAATCAAGCTAATTTTTGATGGTCTCTTTAAAAACTATTCCTTCAGCATCAAACTAAACTATTTTTATTTCTAATTTTTCAAATAATTCAGCAAAATTTTTGATACATTCTTGATAGATTATCGTAATTATTCTACTAGTATTTTAATGGAAACTTCTTGAAAATATAACTAAAACATTCAAAAAATGTAATTACAGATAAAAAGCCAAAAGTTTAAAAATTTTCTACGAGACAATTTCGCATTTTATAAGTACTTACATCCAAGTTAACTTTTGATAGATTTAGGTAACTTTTCTTTCAGAAGCAATCTTATAAAACTACACAATTATTAGTACAATATTTTTTAGACAATTCATCAAACTTTTGAACACTTTCTTCGAAAAATTGGTAGCACAAATAATTTCTAAAGAAGTGGACCAAAATTTTGAATTAAAATATAAAGTTTCAAGAATTAAATTTCTTATTCTCATTATCAATCTAAATCTAAATCCATAGCATCCAAAAGATGTAAGAACCTGTACTGTCAAAATTTTGAAAAACACATTATCTTTAAAATGTCTAACAAATAAACTTTTTCCCAAGAAAATACTTTAAAACATGAACATGTCTAAACAGTTTTACTATCCTTGTAGTTTTCATAGAAATACATTCTCCCAGTGGGCAAAAAATGGAAATCTAACAAAATATATGCTCCAAGCTTCGTGCAGCTACTTAGTCTGCTTCCGGTGAAGGGAAAAAGCAAATTAACGACCAAGAAGCCATCGCATCGCCCCGCACAGAACGTTTCCCCCATGAGTAAGCATCCAGGAACAGAAAAAAAATCCGGGGGGAAAAAGCAACAAAGAACCAGCAACAACAAGGAGGATGGTTTTCGCAAAAATTCCACAATCACGACTTGATGCACACACTCCTCGCCACAACATCCTAACCTCAGCCCAAAATCGGGATGGGTCGTTTTTGTGGCCGGCATGGTAAATTCCTTGCCAGTCTGGACCCATTTCGCGGGATGCTGCGGTTTAAAATTGAAAACGATGCCAGCAACAGCAGCAACATCCGAACATCAAACGCGTAAAAACAGCAACATTAACAAGCACCGAAGGGAGCATAATGTCGACGGGCTGAATGCGTAAATTCGGCGCATCATTCGGCCCCCCATCGAAAAAGAAGAAAAAAAAAACATAATTTAATTTGGTTATGTTTTTGTATTTGCGATCCTGCCACTGCAAATTTTTCTTATGGGCGCGCTCCCGTCTATATTTGTTCATTTTGCCAGCGCGTAATGTTATCTACACAGCAACAAAAAGAAAGCGTTCTCTTCGTCGACGAAAAAGAACGCCGAATTGAATTTTATTGCTTTTTGCTCGAGGACTTTTGAATTAAATGTTTATTTTGGGGGAGGCGGTTCGTTCAATTCACGAGGATCTAATTATGTGCTGAATGTATGTGGAATTGTCCTTTCATAGCCAATTTCATTATCAATGTCATTCGGCTTATTTGGAATTCCAATTTGCGTATTTCACCTGCTATAGAAGGCATAAGACATGTAATTATTAAATTAATTAGCGCACGAGTGGCACAAGTTGACAAAACCATTCGGAGCAAAATTAAATTTTCCATGATTTATAAACAGTAATTGCTTTCTAATTAAATTATTTCACAATTTACATACGTATTAAAGAAATAATTAGGTTTTCACATCAAAGTTCATTAATTTTTATATTTGATTTTTTTTTTGGTTTTTTGGTTTACTAAATTCATTCTTTTCTTTGTGAATTAACTGAATTCTTTTGAAATATTAGATTGAGTTGTCATACTTTTATCATATTAGCAAGACAATTACTTAAAATCATTTACCATATTCTTAAAAATTTATAAATTGAATACTTGCAAAATGTAGTTGTTTTAGATTGGAAGATATTTTCTATAAATAAGTCTAAAATCTTACTTTTGTAGGAAGCCTAGAAATTGCTTTTTGATACTTTTTTTTTAACTTATATTTTGGGAGAAAATCACATTTTTTAAATCTTAAAAAAGTTCCATTCAAAAAGCTTGTAATCATATTTTGAAATTTTGATGATAAAGTTGACAATTTCAATTATATAGCCTTATTTGAACAAAGTGATATTCTTTGACGTATGATTCCTGGACTAAAATGGATATTACTTCTTAAATCATTTTTGCTGTCAACAACATAATAAAAAGAAGTTACTTAAATTCCAACTACTTCGAAATCCAACAAAAACATTCGGAGCAAAATTAAATGAATTAAAAGATCATTCATTTTTATATTTTATTTTTTCATTTTATTTCCTTTGAGAAATAACTGAATTATTTTGAGATTTAGGTCGTGTTGTTTTACTTCTGCCATAGTATCAAGACAATTTATAATTATATTCCATTTTCCTAATAATATTTCAATATTATTCTTGTAGTTGATTTAAACTCGAAGACATTATGAAATCTTATACCATTTTTTAAATCAACCCTATACTTTTCGAATTTCGAAGTTAATTTTTGATACCATTTTCTTAAAACTTCCTACTTTATTTTTCCAAAAGTTGGGTATCATCTAATCAAAAAGTTTGTAACCCTATTTTGATATATTGATTATAGAAAAGGCAGTTGATCAGATTATCCAGGCTGAAGAATTATTTCTTAAGTGATCTTTGCTGTCATCAACCTAATAAAAAACCGGAAGTTACTTAGACTCCGCTTATTTCATTTCCGAAATTCAACAATATTCAATAATGCTACTTTTACCAACACGAAAATTCTTCGTTAAAGCGATAAGCGCCGAAATATTTATCGTGGGTAGATGATAATGGAGCAATGGAGGAGGAAGTTGATCCGAACACTAATAAGAGTCCTACAGGATGCACATCAGTGGATTCCATTCAGCTCCTAGTGACTTACCCCTAACCTCTTTCGCCATTGGCTTCCACCGTGTCTATAGGTATTCAAATGAAATTGCAAATTGGACTATGTCGACCGAACCTGGTGAAGAGGAGCAGCCTCGTTTGAAGACAATAGCGTCGAATATGTCTTGTGCATCTTGGGTCGGTGCGGTTGATTCCCCACGCTTTTCCCCCCATCGCCGAAATCTGCTTAGTTCGAAGGAGCGCGTGGCGCGTTATGAAACCTTCCGCCGGAAACCGGATCCTTTTATGCTATCTGTGTAGCTCGAG
The DNA here is from genome assembly GCA_030264555.1 of Aleochara sp. GC000083. Lineage (NCBI taxonomy): Eukaryota > Metazoa > Arthropoda > Insecta > Coleoptera > Staphylinidae > Aleochara > Aleochara sp. GC000083. Next base: position 6,969 of record JARJDZ010002197.1, on the reverse strand, counting down.
GAAATATCCATTGTGCAACTATCGACACAATCTATCCAATGGATGATCGGCTTCAAATGAAACGCAAGGCGCAATTGTGGCTGGCATTCGTATCAATGTGAGAGGTCTGGGACTCTCTTCGGGAAGCGTCTATGAATTGCTGAATTTGTTACGTTTGATTGATGACTGATCGAATCTCGGTCTTTATCATCATCTTCTAACACCTACGTTGTATTGCTCTAATACCTCACGAATGGATGCTTGTCGCATGTTGAATGAAAATATATTTTGTAATATTAATGACAAAGAGGGTAGTTCCAATTTTGGATCTTTTTGGGTTCGAATGATAGAGAGTTTTTTAAGGTGGATTAATTTAAGTTGAGTTTTCGATTCGAGGATTACTTGAAGGTAAAAGAAGATACTTAAGTGAGAAATTAAATAGTTCTCAGAATATTGGACCCAAGTTACTTGATGTAAATAACCATTTCAGGTCAAATTGACAACAATACCAATAGCATTTCTAGATGGAGTTTTGCAAATGTCTAAATGCCAATAGAAAGTACATTAAATTACCTATAAAATACGATTTGAATGATTAGAATTGGACTTCCAGTTCCGAGATAATACATAAAGAATTAGGAAATCATGATCACTATGTCTGATTAAATTGACGACAATACCAATAGCATTTCTCGATGGATTTTTGTAAATCTCTATACGGCATTTGATAGTACATTAAATTTGCAATAAAATGGTGTCTGAATTATTTCTATAGGTCCTTCAGTTACTGAGAAACAGTTATCAGAAAATTGAAAACATTTAAATAGGAAAAGGAGCGATAGAAAATAATCAATTTCTGGATGGAATTTTGCAAATGTCTATTTGCCATACGAAAGTACATTAAATTACCTAAAAAATATGGTCTAAATTATTTGGATAGGATTTCCAGTTCCGAGGTAATACATAAAGGATTAAGTAATTGTGATCATTATATCTAAGCAAACTGTCGACAATACCAGTAGTTTTTCCGGACGGAATTTTGCAAATCTGTAAACGGCATTTAAAAGTAAATTAAATTTCCAATAAAATAGGATCTGAATCATTATTACAGGATCTCCACTTACTGAGAAACAGCTGACAGAAAATCGATGATTAAAAAAATAGAAAAGGGCAACAGAATATAATCATTTCAGGCCAAATTGACGACAATGCCAATAGCATTTCTAGATGGAATTTTGCAAATGTCTAAACGCCATTCGAAAGTACATTAAATTACCTAAAAAATATGGTTTGAATTATTCGGATTGGACTTCCGGTCCCGAGATAATACATAAGGGATTATGTAATTGTGATCATTATGTCTAAGCAAATTGACGACAATATCAGAATAAGCAAATTAATGACAATTCCAGTAGTATTTCCGGGTGGAGTTTTGTTAATCTTTAAAAGATGTTCTATCGGTGCGCGAAATTTCTTTTTCTCAATTTACTGGTTCAGGTTCGGAAGGATAATTCGGATAACTCACATTAAACTCAAACAACTACCTAGTAACTGAAACACTTCTTGTCATCATTGATACCAAACCTCGTACCAATTCTATATAATGTATAAACAAATGAAGAGACTTTGCTCATGTTAACTAGACAAATATCTCCCTAAGGAAATCCTACTAAAATCTGAGCATTTCATGTAGCGTTCAAACGAATGGAATAAAAATACGATGCGACTTGAATAGCTCAAATCATACATCAGACTTTCATCTCGTTTCCAAGTCGACACTGCATTTGATATTCGCCATCCTTCCAGCACGAGCTGGTCCCAACCATTGTACTCCCATGTACACTACGTGTACAAACGAACGGGAAAGGATGATGATGTATTTATAATCGTTCCACATACAACGGTCACAAAGGAGCGGCTCCTCTCTGCGAGCATTGTAACTTGTAACGATGCTACATGCTGGATACAAGCAGCAAAATGCACTCCGCGATACATTACAATGCATCCGCATCCACGTCGACCTAATGTACGAATGTTCACATAATGATTATTTGTTTTTGTGCGTTGGAGCCGGCGGGAAATGATGCTTTTAATGTCCAGAAATGAGGCGAAACAATATAATGACGCTCAGGTTTTTAACATTTACAGCTCGGACATTTATTGCTCGTTTGCATTCGAGGTGTAATGAGTGCGATTAATAAACACTTTGATGATGTAAAATTGATTTTTGCAAAAAACGCGAGATGGGAAGTGCAAAATGTTGATTGAATCAAGTAAATTATGTGTAAAGAGAGATACCTCATATCCCGACCTTTTGGGACCATTCAGGATATGAGGTGCGATGTCATAGAGGGCCAGCATCTATAAATGCATTTTGGCTAAAATATTGCAAATCGCCGTTATCGGAACGTGAATTGCCGGTGGCGCATGTACCAAATATGATAAATCGTCCCTGAAGCTGCAATGGCGCCCCTCGATGGTCGGGGATCGAGGGCAAACCATGCACCTATGGATGTGTACATGTTCCAGGAATATCCCTGGATACGAGGGAGCTACTAGTTAGTTAGCACGACCCGAGTCGACGAATGAATGCGGTCGGATAGTTTATCAAGCGGTTCGAGCTTTCTCGAAGGTGGAGCATGAAAGCTTCCAACATAATTCATAAATCTAGACGTTCACTCCGCGTGCAAACTTTTCCTATTTCGTAGACATTTAATCCGAGCCTCCGGATTCACCTTATACATTTTGAAGTAGATTAAAGTTGGGCGCTCCAATATACAATATGGGCATGTCATTTGTTTCGAGATCTTATCAATCTTTAATTTTCCCATCTGCAACTATTTTATCTTCGTCGGTAACAAAACCACCAAACAAGATAGGGGAATGTTTTTGAAGATAACGTACGAGGTAATGAAAAATGAGTAAAAAAATGTACTAAAACCCAAAAATGGGGAAAGGGACTCACCAGTTCAGTGGCTTAGTCTTTGGGGGTTTCAACGCTGGAAGAGCTGTTTGTAGGCCTCTACGAACACTGGAGATCTGCAAACAAATAATTACAATAATAAAATGCGTTGTTTAATCATTTCGTTTGTATATCATCACATTTTATTACAACCCCCAAGTTTATATCCCATCTAGAAAATGTAAAAATTCGTTGTTATCTAAAATAATCTCGTACTCGTAATTTTCATTTTTTCCACGTTGATTTACGCATTCATCCAGGTTTTATTTTCATACCGTACTAGAAGGTTGATACGTGTTTATAGTGCCAAAAAGGCTTGTAAAAAAGTGGAAAAATGAGTGGAAGAAAAGAGTGAAAGGCGGATTCACCAAATGCGTTTAAAGGTTGTTGCAAAAAGAGAGCAAATGGAGAGTAAATGCGTACTAAAACAGTACCCATTAGGCATACAAATCGTTGTGTATTACGTTAAAAATGTGCGAAATAAAGGGGTAAACGTTACCTACGTAAAATCCACCTTTTATCCAAGCAAGGAATTTGCCCGCCAAAAATTCATTTCACGTACATTTCGCGGCTTCCCTGAGTTTTCTAACAATAATAACAATGAGCCCAAACACGACTTTTTATAGGCTTGTGCACATCCCGAGATAAAACACCTTGACCCGAACCCAACCAAGCACGTTAAGAGATCCAACAACTCGTAAATGAAAAGTGTTCTTGTTTAATGCGAACTTTTCATTTGCCCTTCGTAAATAACCATTAAATTGTTTGAGCATGAAAAAATTGCTTGCAAAATCGCTTGGACGTGTGTGCGGTCATGCTAACGGCTCTCAGTACGAAATTCTGCACGTTTTGGGCACGTTGACGTCTCTCGTCTAGGCTCAAAAAGGATCAAAGATAAAGGCGCTACCAAACTATGAACCTCGTCGTGTTCGACGAAATGTGCACTCGTAAGTGGACGACTTGCTAACGTAAACGCAAACCTTTAACGTTAACGCAAAGTAAATGCCACAAAAGAACAACAAATTGCTTTTGTAAAAAGGGTCGCTTTCTGTTCTCTTTGCTCGGCGGTTCATATCTGCGAAAAATAAAAACGTCGGCTTGTGTTCTGCTGCAGAAGAAGGGTTTCTTATATGTGGCCCGCGTGCACATATTTTGCAATGCATATTATACGCGTATTAATGCAAAGAAAATAATAATAAAAAGGGGGCGCCCCACTCGGAAAATGATGCTCGGCTAAATGGAAGCGGGACAAAAAAGAAAACAGCGAAAAAGAAAAGCAGCGGTTTTACTAGGGCACGAGAGCGCGAAGAAGTGCGCAGAGAAAGTTAATTATTTTTTTGTGCTAATTTTTTGTTCCTACTTTTCCTCGTGTTGTTCTATTATTTCAGCATGAAAATGAAGCATTTCTATGCGCGAAAAGTGCGGGTATAAATGGTTATTATGGAAGGTTGCAATTATGATATTGTATTTTTTGAATGGAATTCTTCTTTCTCTCTGTAAAGGACAATATTATTCAACTGAAGTTAGCAGGTCTAGAGTTTTTATAAAAGTTACCTTTTCTGTCTAGACTTTAGATTTAAGAATGGGAACAAAAAAGAATCGAATCTTATCTATAATCTTGTCATATTTTGTCCAACAAAGGCAAATCGATCGGTACCATAATATTCTTCCTGCTATCAGAGATGAAACCATCGATTTAGGATTATCATCAGTTGTCTGTTAAATTTTTGAAGATTCTCATTTTCATCCCATTCCAAATTTTGTCCTGACCTGCACAAAATATAGATCTAGCACATTTGTCTAATAGTCCCGATTTGGTATATTATTGTCCTCCTGGAATTATCTTTTCTGTAAGTTAGTAGTCCCCAGAGGAACCTCCATTCCTGCATTCTGGGACTCAAATCCTGGCAATTCTCTAAGGAAATCATCTCCCTTGTGGTTACAGATGTAGGTCAATCCATATTTCTCTGTTTCATTGTTGTTTCGATCTGTTTTTGACTAGAAGTGTTATAATAAAAGAATCCAAACATGGTTTTTCACTAAAGAATAAAATTCCAAGAAGATTCTGCTATCTTTCTAATCAATCATACATATTCAGACATTGTATCTCATTTAGGAAATAATTGACGTTGAAACAAGGCAAGTATCAAAAATTACAAAGGTTCATAAATTCTAGAAGAGATTAATAGTTAATGAAACTAATTTAGCAGAAAGTCTAAAATTTAGACATTTACATTAGAAGATAGATGATTGTAACTCTAATAACAAAAACAAGGTCCTTTGCATGATTCTGGGTCTTTTATAAGAAATATCAAGCTTATGGGGTAAATGATCTTTAGGATCTTTGGGTCTGAGATATGACAATCTGAAGATCTTTCCAGCTCCAATTTCTTCAGAAACTTTTTGGCCACATGAGTTTTGCTATTGGAACAAAATATCTACAATCATATTTCAAATATATATTATCATGATTACAATCAGAATTTCAGTAGAAGGTTACATCCCTTTTATTTCCAATTTGATCCATCTATAAATTCAAAATTACAACTCCGGAATAACCAAAACTTGGAGGGGCTTTCCTCTTCTTGATTCGGATACAAGCAATAATAATAAATTTATTTTCAATCATTATAATGGAAGGGTCAGCACCAAAATCCAACCAAACGTGAGTGATTAATATTCGGGGCCTTTTCAACCTAGATCATTTTACATCTAGGTTTAGCAATTTGCCAAAGCCCCATATTGAAAAAGCGTCCGATATACAGTTTCCCAAATTCTACATTAATTCCAGTAAGTGCCCCTTGATACTAATCATATACCCAATAATTTATGGCTATCCAGATTCGCATATCCGAACAACAACGAAACTCAAATTAAAAATACATTAAATCACTGGTGCTAATCATATGGATGCTGAATTTACGCAAAATTTTGACGTTACATATGACGGGGAATACCTGCGGTATGCAAATTTGAACACATTAAGCAAATTTCATTGTGGTCATTCCATGATTGAGCAAACGCCCCGCTGAATTCAAACTTTATAAACAAAACTCGGACGTCGAGTTTAGTTACAACTTTTCGCATTTCGCATATGCTTGCCCAACATTCGCACGCAACAGCGAATTGCGAGAGGGTGGAAATTGGCCGGCTCCTGTTTAAATAATAATGCCTGGACGTAGAGTGGTGTTGATTATTTAATAAATTATTAGACATTGTATAGACTATATGTAAGAGCGGGCCTAGGCTAAACTTCATGTATTCCACATTAAAAGCAGCATGTTTCCCGGTCCTGAAGGAAGGGTTAGAAAGCCAATGGTCCTGGTGAAGTGGAGGAAGAGGAGGAAGGAGATGAAGGAGGAGGAGGAGGTTTGGTATCCAGCAAGTTTAATCAAACAACTACTTTATTTAGTTTCCACCGAATCAACATAGAATTAATTACGCAAGAAGCTAGGACATGGAAATCTTAAGGGGTTAGATGGGTTTCATTGGTGAGAAATTGGCCCAATTACTATAATTTATTTTAAAATTAAGAAATAAAATAATTTATTCAAACTTTCTACTGCTTCAAAGGTATTCATTTGAAAAACTATTTTTGAATTTTTCAAAGAAAAATATTCAAAACTCCGCCATTGTGACGTCATTTCCCGTGACCACTCGGAAAAACGTGTTTTCGCATTGTGAGCAGCAGAACTCCTGACAGGATCATCAGAAATAACAAATAAAGAATTCGCCTTGTAGTTAAGAACATAAACTATATTTTGGATGAAGGAAAAAAGAAAAAAGTGAAAATTGAAATTTTGGCACAACTTTTTCCAAACAAATGCAAATTTTGCTCAAATTTTCTCATTATTTTTTTATTCGAAATAGTTGTAATTGAAATAAAATAATATCCTTCGTCCAAGTTGTCATAAATAGTATTTCGAAGAACTGTGGAAAATTTCATCAAGATCAGTTGAATAGTTTTCGAGAACTTTTATTCGGATTGACTTGAAATTTTCGCATTATAGAGTTAGTTAAGAAGTTAA
>JARJDZ010002195.1:0-10190 GCA_030264555.1 Aleochara sp. GC000083 | reverse complement strand
GCTTTTATTGTATGATAAATTTTCAATTTCAAGCCCATTGTTTTCTGTGCTGTTTGTGGCTTATGTTCTGGTTTTGAATGTTTCTGATTGGCTTTTCTCCACTTCTTCACCAGACTACATTCAATTTTGAATTTTGGCCATTAATCATTCACGATGGTAAATTTTCCTGTTGTAATTGTAATAAAATATGGAGATAATTGAAGTGTTCGGGGATTTTTCCAGCAATCAGCAATCAATTTCAATTGTAATTATTATTATTTCCAGGTAGTTGTAGTTGGATGCATAAAACGAGACCACTTTGGGCCAATTTCGTGATTCACATTGCGTTGTCATCGATCAGGATGCGATCCATGCTAATTTGCAAGTAAACTTGACATTTGTCCATGCGCAATTTTGTTTCGTGTCATATTTCCTTGAATTTGCAAATGGTCCAATCGAATTTACATGTTTATAGATCAAGATTTGCAAAGCAAATCAAAGAAGCAATTTTTAATCATCGCAAAATTTGAATGGAATTTTCTTATAGGAGAGATTCCTTCCAAGGAAGTCGAGGACTTTTCTTGTCGGTGGATTACTAAGGCATGATTCTGAAGGTATTGTTTGTTGTGTTCTTCGATTTGTCGGGCGGCTTGCTTCCCGCTTCTTTTTCGATCGTTTTGTCGTCGTCGTTGGAGTCGTTCCGACATCGCAGCACGGCATGCAAACCAAACATGTTACGTATGTGTGTTCTCCTATATAATTCTAGAAGTGTGTTGTTTCAAGGCTAACGTGAACATGACGCCAGAGTTGCGATCGTACGAACGAGAGACGGACTTTTGCTGGCCGAACGCTTGGCAGAAGAAACTCTTGGACAATTCACAACGCCTGAATATGGGCGCAAATCGAAGACCAAAGTGTGGTACTTCATCGCATTGTTTATCTTAATTATCCAGCCGACCCGAAATTCTCAGAAAGTCCCATTGAGTGCATCTAGGAGTGCGGAAAAACTTCTGCGAGCATAAAAATCCGCGCGACCATACGCGAATTTGTATTCATATTTCATTCCGCGTTTCCATTTCCATTCGTTCTCTTCGAACGCTGCGCGCATACGTATGCGATTATAGGAAGTGATTAGCTATTTAAAGTTTGAAGGTTGACCGTTCGAACATTGGAACATTGGAACACCCGTAGCTCTAGTCTTTTCTGGCTGGTATACCTACTGCCAGCACGCACGGCTTCATATGAGCGAGAGTATGTTGTTTCTGGTCGGGTATGGCATATGAAGTTGAAGCATTGAAGCCGAACAACCAATCGATCGACCGATCTATGTATGCGTTCGCTGGCATGATTCGCATGTCTTGTTTCTCTTCGCGTTTCGCGACTCGTTCCGCGGGTATTCCCGTCTCGCGAACCGCACATGCCAACTCCATAATAACAACAACATGTGCGCATGTAACAGGTTATTACAATCGTCGCGATAGAGCGACAGAGAGTGCTCCCCGACCCGGAACTATAATTTGGCAAAAAATTGCGCACAGGAAATAACGCACATGCGAATTGATGTGGTTGGACACTCGATCACTCAATGCGAATTAGTTAGATGGTAGCGACAACTTTGTTGCTGGTTAGTGCTAATAAGGAATGAGGAATTGGATTTGGTGTGTGCAAATTGTACTCATGCGGAAATAAATTGCAATGAACGACAAGGAAGGAGTCACACCAAGAAATGTCAACATCGAATTTAATTATCTGCACAACATCCAACTAGAGTATGAAATTAAAAATTTTGTGATTTCTGAAAATGAAGAACTCCTTCCTATTGAAACTTTCTTTCACTTGTCTGTCTATGAATTGTTCTTGATTGCGTTGAGTGATCAAGCATGTCAGTTCATTAGAAAATATGTTAATGTCGAATTTGTTGTTGGCGTACAGCGAGCGTAATTGTTCCGAATTATGTCAGCGAATGCGCTAAATTCACAGCGTCAGATTTAAATGAATTTATGGTAGATGGTGTGGACATTTCAAATAGTCCACAAACATTCGTATTGTACGTATTAGAGAGAACACGTACACGCTTTTGGTTCAATTGAACGCGCGCACGATCCGCAAATCAACATTGATTATTGTTATTGGCGAGTGTTTTGCACTTGCTGCTTGATGAATAACAATTGATCGCGATTTGTAATTCGGGCCCGTTACGGAATACGTTTCGCTCCCAATCCCAAACGACCGAGTGAAATTTTCCATCCGAAGATTGATGATGTCCAATTTCACTGTTAGATAATTTACGGCAAAAACTTTGAGTTGAACATTTTTTTTTGGTTGGTGATTCGAATGGAAAATTTTGGATTGGTATTGATATCCAATATTAGTGCGAATGAAAAAAATGGCTGTGAAGCGGGAAACGTGTATTTGTAAGGAAAATATTTGAATGTTTGAAAATATGCTCGAAATATTATCCGAACGAGGCGACCAGCGAACCAAACCCAACATTGGATGTTATCCATGTTTGGTTATTGATACTGCAGCAGAAAAACGCTCGCTCTCACTTCGAATGCATCCTCGATGTTGAATTCAAATATGTTACCACGATGTCAGTGGAGCCCCTCGTCGCATGCCTTCTCCGGCCAATATTTTTGTAACCTAATACGAGCCAACATGTGTCCACAGTTTGTTTAAACACCATGGCCATCAGCGTCACATGGAGACAAACTGGAAATTGTTCATATCTCATTGCGGTTCCTAATTCACTCAAACTTTGCTAAATCTCAAAACGATACTCGCTCATGTGGCACCGAAGACTAATTGGGAAAATTGCATACTAGTGAAATGCATAACGGTTACACTTCGTTAAATATAATTATTGCTTGCTATATTTGCTATTTGCCGAGAGCGAATTGTATTGGCACATAATAAGAGTGGGCAATAATCCTATTCGCATTGCAATCTGATTTTTCGATTTTCGCGACATTTTCACTTACAAGCAACAATAAACTCGTACGAAATTATATGTCACTATCAATTATAGTTAATGTTGCATATTCAAGTGAAGTAAAAAAAAAAACTGTAGCCTGCACAAATCGCACTCGGCGTAAACAAGCTCTGATAGTTTTAATCAGCGAATATGCAAATGTTCTTGATTGCGGCTTTTCTCAGTCACTTGGCACTCGTTTTACAACGCGCACCTTTCTTTTCCTTTCGCTGTTCATATTCTTTATTATTGGCTTGCGATTGCATTCGTTGGCAATGCCTACGCACGCAGATACAGGGAGAGTGTAAACTTGCGGCAATAAAATACGCGAAACGTAATTGAAAATTGACAAGCGCATAATATCGAGAAACTGTTATCTCAAATCTACAACGATCACAACACGATGCAAAGAAAATTAAAGAAAAACCAATTCAATAAGGCATTGCCTTTGGCATTTTCCAACCAGCAAGTGTTTTTGCCAATGTCAACTTCAACTTGAGAAATTTCCAATTGCCATTAGAGTTTTTGCTGGAATTTGAAGTTTTACAACAATTATCATGGAACTGAACTCGTCATAATGCTAGATGTATCATTCTGGAACTGCTAATTAAATTATATTGCTGATAGGTACGATGAACTGAACTTTACGGATTTATTTGTTCGGTGCCATATTTGAGCGGCTGCCTTGTTTACACTTATCGCATATCACACTGCTGTTTGCCCGTATTATATTATTTTAATTACAATTACGACTCGATGTCGTCGAGTGCAACAAGCAGCAAATATTGCGCCGTTTGTTTACCGCCTTTATTCGCGTCAACTTCTTTTGTGTTTATTTGCAGTGCTCGCGTTCGGTCGGCGCAAAAATGCCGACAGGCGTTTGAAATTATCTTGATTTATGCATGAAATCCATCGCGTTAATGAAGAACAAATAATTAAACACGCCAAATGGGGAATTAAATGATTTCCAAGAAGGCAAATACTGGATTTAGTTCCTGTATACATTTCATTGATAGATAATGATTCGTGTAATTGAATTGATGAGGTCATAATTACCAGTCAGAAAGCTGTGATTGAACGTCTCTAATTGTAATAAGCACAGTGAATTATTATTTATTGCTGTGTGCTCTGTAATTGTTTGGCTGCGTTTAAAGTTATAAATAGAAATAAATGTAAGTTCCTGTCACTTTTACAAGTGAATAATGTTATACAAACATATGTTGGTGCAAAGGCAACGAAACTTTTACAAATCGCGTTTTCTGACGATAAGGAAATTTGCTGATCATCAACGATGCAATGAAACAATCTTTGCAGCGATTAATTCACCTGAAAATTGCCTTCTATACTTCAATGTAGTCATAATTGCGAAAATACCTATCCGCACTCATTTCTTGTAATATGAGCGAGCAGTCCGCGTATAAACACTATAGTTTAGTAACTTATCTCGATGGAAATTTGTGCGAATGTGTGCGGAACGATGGCAAAATGCTCAATTCTAAGCAGCAGAGTACGAAGTGTGCGTAGTAAGTAGCAAAACGCGTCGTGCATTTATCCACTCGCTTGCCTGCAATAATAAATGCCTTAAATAAGTAAATGCTAAAACATGTGCTCCTAATGACTTGTACAATTAACCAACTCGGCTCGTTGTCTCCCGCCGAGAAAGGCAGAGCCGGGCAGAAAAAAGGAGAGTAAAAATAAAAAAGCGAAGCCAACAAACAACACGATCACCACCACCATCTCTCGCCATCGCCATCGCCATCAGTATTTCCATTAGCGTCACTTACAACTGTTCCAGGCATTTTTCTCAATTGCGCCGTCGACGAACGTGTCATTTCCCATCAAAAGCGCGCACATATGCGCACAATGCATGCCATGAAGCAATCATAAATTTCGAGCAATTGTACTGGACGCGTAAGACGGCAGCAAAAAATCTTATAAACACGCCTCGCCAAGGAAAACCCCATCGCACAAATGCATCCAGAAAAGTACAACGCAAATGCGCTCGTCATATCTGAGAATAAATGCTGACTTCTTCTGCTTCTTCGGCTAATGATGATGCCCTCCTGTACAAAAAGCAAATGTTAAATTTAATTTTCATCGTGGATCGAGAAAGTGAGCGTTTAGATGAACTTTATTGAAGTATAATTAGTGTCCGTGGCTTCGAATGCAAATTTTCTGCAAAATTACACACAAAGGTCACTTTACTGTTGGCACAAAAATTTCCAAAGCCGTCATCACTTCCGGTTGTTACAAGTACCATATTTTAATCGAATTCAACAAAATTTCGAAATTATTTACGAAGCATTTTCTTCTGACTGGAAAGGATCAAATTCATCAATCCAGAAAACAATTTGACTTAAACATTTTCATGAGCGCACTTCATGTCTGAAATAATACAGAAGCTCTTTGAAAGAAACCATGCTCAAACTTGGATGTGGGTTATCGAAATCGAAATCTTCGTCAAGAAGGAAAGCAAAACTGCTCAAGAAGCGCGCACAAACAGAAAACAGTTACGTAACCTTGTTATTATATTTTAGTAGCGTTTCATTCGGTTCGTCGCTGTCTGCTGCTTCGTTCGTGTGTGTGCAACTATCACACAAATAGGTACAAATGTAATTGTTTAATCGTGAATACAACAATAGTGAGTTGTTGATGATCGCGGTGCTTCCTATTAGAGAACGAAGCTCACAATTCCGCTTTGAATTCCTTCCTCGTTCTTCGCCAGTCAACAATGCAAGAAGAAAATACTTTTCTGGAGATATTCCCACATCGCACGATGAATTACAATAAATAATGTTATTATAGCCTTGCTTCCTCGGTATTGAATCGTTCTTGTTGATTTGCCTGCGTTTTTCACTTTCGGAGTTTTTGCTTGTCGAAAAATACAAACGGGTTTGAAATGTGTTTGTTCTTCGGCTTCTCGTTTCTATTTGCACGACTCTCATTGGATAGAACGTTTGTTTTTGCTCCTAATTCGCCATCATCAGCGTGGTATTTTTTGGTCGATTCGATCCGTCAGACTTGTTTTCGACTTTTTTCTTGTTTACTTCAATCACTTCCACTTTTGTTTGCCTTTTTGCATCCTGCTCACAATCAGTGAAAATATTGTATTATATTGTATATCCAGAAGTTTGAAATCTGCATTTCAGTTCCTATTGCTATTTGAAGACATTGTGCAGCTTGGCAATAATTCGAAGGCAGTAAGAGTAAAAAACAAGGCTCGATGACGTCGCCAGCCAGTTCTTTTCTTCTGGCCGTCTTCTTCAGCGCTCTTTGTAAGATGCTGAGTCTCCAGCTCTCTCTTCCTCTTGCTGCCATCGTGTTGTTGCGTTGTATTGCGTTGCCTTTTTTCGTTTCATTGTTTTTTCCGCATCTCGCTTCTCGTTATACTCGTATTCCGCTCACCCAGTCGTCTGATCGCCTACCTGCACCAGCAACAACACAAACAACAACAACAAACCGAAGAACGGGTCATCTCGTCGTCTCGTGCTTGTTCCTCGTCGACGACGACGACGTGTTGTTCTCCTCCTTGGTCGGCGAGACTGGAAGGAGCGGCTGAAGACGATGAGGAAGACCAAGACCAAGACGAAAACGTAGAAGCCAAACGCATCGTGGCAATAAACAGACGCGCGCACGAGTTACTCAGAAGCGAAACGCGGAATTCAAGACACTGTGTTATTATTACAAACTGTTACTTTAACCTTTGGCTAACAACGTAACGCTTCTGTAAGTTTGCAAGTTCGTTCAGACTCGGCCGTTTGATTCATGTGTATTTCACTGTTTTTGGCGACTTTCTCATCGATGAGTTCAGAAATTTAGACTAGCTCACCAAATTCTGAACTAATAAACTCCTAATTTTCCAGAAAGAATTTAGTTACTTTTAAGACAGTTTACATTTATCTGTCATCATATTTATAAACAAGCAAGAATCTGTAAGAATTTTTCATTTTTCTTGTAAATTTCAAATCAATTTGATTTTGATTTCTGGAACTTGTTATTGAACTTGAAATTCCGGATTCATTTTAATCAAATCTTAACTAATCATTTATTCGATTATGGCCTGGGTATAGTAGATAAATGTAGAATTCCATAATTTAGCAAACAGTTTACATTCATGAATCAACAACTCATATTTGTAAACGAGTTCGAGATGATTCGGTATTGTTTCCGAACGTTGTTGTATTTATTCCGGCCCTTCAAAGCTGTAGCAATCAGCAAATGCATTTATGTATTTTTTTATTTGTATTCTAATGCAAACGCCTGCGATGCGACATGATGATGAGTACGAGCATGAGCAATTGAATGTGCGACGATTTGAATATTGAAAAATTATGATATAACGAAGCACAAACCGAGTTCGTTTCGCCTGCGCTGGCAGCGCGCACAAAACGGTCAGGAAAACAAAATAAAATGGAAATTAATGGAAATTTATGGTCCTTTATTATCTATATTGTAATGCCAGCGCCAGCGAATACGCAAACCTTCTGAGTCATAACTCGCAACTGCATAACATAAATAACGCACAATAGAATTCGAATGCGACGACGAGCGGCTGAAATTGGAAAAAATCGAAAATTGAAAACCAATTCAATAGCCCCATGAATAATACCACCACTAAATATCAATCACTTCTTCTGTTTGCCATAGCTGCAAATGGTATGGATCATTAATTAGACTCCAAGGGAGACATCTTTTTTCGATCGAGCACCAACAATAAGTATGTTTGTTTATTCGTTTGCATATTGTTGTTACATGTTGTTACTCGAGGAACTGAATGAACGCTCTAACAATCTCTCTTGATGGGTTCCTAGCATAAGCGCAACTCGAATATGCGAGTCGCAATGTGCAATGTGTCATAAGTATGAACAAATTTACATATTTGATTAACATTCGTTAACTCTTAGCACTTTCAGTCGTCATTACGTGCGGTACGTGTGTACACTCGTCACACGATTTGTACGTGAAGTCATATCAATTATTGCACACTAATCGAGGAGTCTGAGCTGGTGCTCGTTTGTTGTTAATATCGTTAGAGCGGAGAAGAGGCTGGTTACGTAAACGATAGTTAACAACAATCGCGTTGTGCGACCGGGGCCGTATAATGGAAAGAGCAAATTTTGAGCAACAATTTGACCAAGTGACTCGCGCCTATGACATTCTCGAAAAGAGTCGCTCAGAATGTTTGTGATTGCTGTTAGTGTTTGAAAAGTCACCTGAGTTTGCTGGACCCACCTGAACAGCAGGAATACGAGAGAGCAGAAAATGCAATGCAAAATACATTCGCAGATTTAGGTTGACACTTGTGGGACATTTGCACTGCAAGAATGGTGTGTGTTCAACTGTGACGTGCAAATTTCAATTCAAGTTGTCCTATATAATTCTGTTTCTTGGCTGGTTTGTCTGCCCACACGACGTGTTTCTAACTGTTTACAACTGCATCGACATTAACAATATGCACCGACAAAACAAATGCACCGAATGCAAAACAACAAAAAGTTTTGCATACGGTGAAAAACAAAATTAAAAGTTAGTAAAATTTTTCATTTTTTCATAATTTATTGCCAATACAATTAATCCGGTATTTTTAGTCATAAACAATATCAGTTGTTTGAGTATAACTTTTAAATTATTAATTGAATGTTAACTAATACCCGATATCTTAAGAAATTTAATTTGCATACTTTTAGTTGGGCAAAAATTGAGACTAGAAATATGGGTAGCTCTTAACTCGTACAAACAATACGCTTATATGAAGCAATAAATATCCAATTTCCAATAATGCATCGGTGCAATACGTAACATATTTGTTACGTTTTCATTGCAAGCGCGCGATAAGCGCCGATAAGAAATGCATTTAGAATTGCACTTGGTTATTTTGCTCGTTTCGATTCGTTCCTTCGCATTCCCCAACACCGCCCATACGACAATCAATTAATTATTTCGCTACTACCGAATGCCTGAATAATGCCTAGTGTCTCGTAAAATGTGCTCCCGCAATAAAACGTCTTCCCCGATAATTGACTCATTTATAATAACAAGTCGCGGGGAATGCCTGAAATTTTTCGCCATCGATAAAATTTTATTATCTGTAAAATCAGCGAAACGTATACGCGCCTCGAATTAATATCAATAATTGTTATTTGCATCGCAATTATGCGCAAAACAAGTTCTGCAGGTTGCGCCAATTTGTTTTGCACTGCTATATTGCAGCTTGCGCAGCAGAAAAACGCGCGCGCAATTTCCGTACGTTGAAAAATTTCAATGCCAAGTGTCGCATCCAACCGAATTTACCGCGTTTATTAAGTTATTAATTAAATTCTCCGTCAAGCAGTTGTTTGTCAAGAATCAATGGCCCAACCGAAAGTTAGTTTGGTGGTAGTTTTGTATAAACAATATATCAAACTGTAGATTTTGACGAGTACTTTCCAATAATACATGGGTTCATGCCCTTTTGGCCACAGGAAGAGCAGAAATCCCGTTCGAAGAAAAAAATTGAAAAAAAAGTTTGTAGCGTAAAACGATATGAAATTCTTAAAATCGCTCGAGTTTTCAAAAATTTTCATATCTCCGGAAATAATGGACCGATTTGGATGATTCAAACGGCATTTATAGTATTTTGACGAAAAAATAACATTGGTCATGGTCCCAAATCTCTGCGGGACTGAGAAATTTCCGAACTTGAAAAATGGGGACCTAAAAATGCAAAATTTTCGCTTTTTTTCGCGTCTTTAACTGCGTATAACTTTTAAACGGTCGGACCAAATAAACTAAAATTGGAACCAAATTGTAGGTCTTGATGAGCACTTTCCAAAAATGTATGGATTCATGCCCTTTTGGTCATGGGGAGAGCAAAAAACGCGTTCGAAGAAAAAAATTGAAAAAAAAGTTTGTAGCGATAAAAATGAAACGTAATTCTTAAAATCGCTCGAGTTTGCAAAAATTTTCATATCTCCGAAACTAATGGACCGATTTGGATGATTTAAACGGCATTTATAGTATTTTGACGAAAAAATAACATTGGTCATGGTCCCGAATCTCTGCGGGAATCGGAAATACCCGAACTTGAAAAATGGGGTCCTAAAAATGCAAAATTTTCGCATTTTTTCGCGTCTTTAACTGCGAATAACTTTTAAACGGTTGGACCAAAAAAACTAAAATTGGAACCAAATTGTAGGTTTTGATGAGCACTTTCCAAAAATGTATGGGTTCATGCCCTTTTAATCACGAGGAGACCAGAAAT
>JARJDZ010002194.1:0-13005 GCA_030264555.1 Aleochara sp. GC000083 | reverse complement strand
TTATTTGGTCCAATGGTTTAAAAATTATACGCAGTTAAAGGAGCGAAAAAAAGTGAAAATTTTGCATTTTTAGGACTCCATTTTTTGGGTTCGGGCATTTCTGAGTCCCGTACAGATTTGGGACCATGACCAATGTTATTTTTTCGTCAAAATACTAAAAATGACGTTTGAATCATCCAAATCGGTCCAATAGTTCCAGAGATATGAAAAATTTTGAAAACTCGAGCGATTTTAAGAATTTTGTTTCGCTTTTCGATCTACCAAATTATTTGGTTAGTCAGTTTTTATAATTACACAGCAGTAAAATATTGTTGGAAGAAATCGAAAGCGAAAGCTTAAATCATGCCCTTTATAATGGTGCTTCGATCATCAAAATCAGTCAAATAGTTCTTGAGTTCAAATAATTTAAATTGCGGGAAAAATGTTCTTGTTGCACAGTTGTTCAAGCGCCATTTATTCTATTCGATTCTATTGTATTTTCATCCACTGCAGCCGCATTCCTTGCATTCCAGAACAGGTGCATCATTGTTGGGGCATCACTGTTGGTGCATCTATTGTTGGAGCTAACCGCAAATGACTCGGAACTTCTTTCTTTTGGGGATGCTCGGAATCGAGTGCATTCGAAATAAACCAGTTCTCTTCTCACATTTTCATCAATATCTCCGAAACGAATGATCTAAATGCTTTCAAATTTTCAAGGATTGTTTATTATCTATTCACGAACATATTTAAAGATTTATCACATCGGGAATCAATTTGTTCATAAATGATGAATGTTTATAATTTATAATAAATGATTTTTCTTAGTTGTCATACGATTTTCTCGTAAACGGCCCGACCGATTTTCATCAAATTTGAAATATAAGCTAATAACACATTACTATTTCGCTATACTTTGCACAATGGAACTTTTACTAATATATTAGACTGATAATATTTTCTGCTGTATGAATTTACTGAATATTTTCATTTTATACTTTGAACCAACAAACCATCTTAAAAATGCATTACGATACGAGCTCATACGTCATTTGCATTGTCAATGACATCACATGTTTTTTGAAACGAGGACTTCCCATGATGGAATTACAAATGAAATGATGAAAAAACAAACATTCTGTTCCAAATTAAATATGGTTGCAGTACAAGTGTAAAGCATATGGATACCATACTTTATTAAATGTTTCAGATCTTCATAATATAAACGTTCAAAATTCTGAGTAATTTACCAACGTCAAGTTTTAATAATCCACCAAGCATCAAACATTAATCAAATTTTAAATATCACTTCTTCAACCATAAATTTCTGAAATTAATTTATGTACTTCCTGGAGGATTTCCTCAAAGATGAAAGGATAGATGTTAGTGAAGATGAGAAGAAAACAAAGCAACTAGCAAATAAATAAATTCTTACACGTAAGACGAGAAACCCATCGGCTTTTGTGGCGCCATATTATAATTTTATGGCTAACGCAGCAAATATTAATTCCATTCGATTACACGCATTAGCTAACATTCGTTAAAGCAAGCCATGAGGGCTGAAGGAATCTCATTTCTCGCGAAACTCTTCAACGTCGGCTCCCATCATCTGCAGAGTCCGATGCAGCCAGTGTCTTCAGCTTTCTTCAGTAGTGTTTGTTGCGTCTTCGACTAACAGGACGTTCGTCATGTGTGGGCTCTCTAATATACACCACACACTCAGTGGAGCTCATTACCAGAGTCAAAGATGACGGACACGAAGAGCAGGAAAGAGCAGGAGAAACGAGTCGTCATATTAAAAAGTAAAAACAATGCCTTTTGTTTCATCCACACCATGGTAATATTTGATTGCTGTCCAGGCAAATATTTCTTCATTTCTTCATTGGTAGACAAGTGCAAAATTATTTGTACGAATAAATTTCTATGATTAGGTTATTTGAATGTGCAAATATTACGCATTTATCCACGCATTTAATGTCACGGTGGCCCACAACAAGAAATCTGCCGCATAATTACGAAGAAGTCATTAAAACTCATTGTCATTGCACCAAGGATGATAAATCTTTGGTAAAAATTTCAAGAAGTAACCTTTAGGACTTTAATTAAATTTTGATGGGGAATATTTAATATCAACTAACAATAAGAAACAAACATTTCTTTGTCTCTGGTTGCATGGATACATTGATAGTTGCTAATGCAAATACAATTTTTCTTTTTTCGCCCCAATTTGGGATTTTTTTGGTTCTTCATCTTATCCTTCGGATGGAAGCGTCCAACATAGTGGATGACAAATGCACGGATTCGCTTTCCGTCGACACGACACAACACATACAAATCAAGTGAACCGCAGCGAGCAGCGCCGGCTGAATCGGAGACGGCAACGCAAACATATCCTCAGCGTTTTCCTCCTCTTCGACGCCACCGTCGCCGCCGCCTCCGCCTCCGCAGCCCCAGCAGCGAAAAACCAAGCCGTATCGCCCTCGTTCGTGGCAGAAGTAAGCAAAAACTGGCACGAGGGGGGTTCATTTATCACAACGTCACGGGCACTGTCACTTCCGGTATAGTGGGCGTCCCCCGGCGTCGCGACGCTTAACTATCTGTGACAACTATCAAATGCCTTTATTTCGGGCGCCCCATGGGCAACAACGCAGCGCCCAAAATCGTCTTCCAACAAATATTGGGTGATTGCACCAAGTAAACAACAAATTTAAACAAATTTTCCCTGCAAAACTTGTGCCACTAGAAGGTAATTCAATTTCAAAGTTACCTAGAAATTTTCAAATCAGTTGATGCTCAAGTTTTCAAATGTCATTCCAGATGCAATGAACCAAAAAAGTGAAGAATGAAATAAAACCAAAACAAACGTAATCAACATTAATGTAATAATAGGTATGAGTGTGGTCCATCTTTGATGATATTTGTAGCAAATGATCAAAAAAAAAACTGGTATCATTTGTATATGAAGCGGAAATGTATTTTAGCCTAATGACGCCTGAACCAGAAACAAAGCAAAAAATATTTATGTATCTGAATGAGTATAGCGCATCTCTTGATGGGTCTTCTCGAATCTGGTATGAATGGTGATTACTGCGTCAACGCAATCATAATTATAATTAGAAGCAACTACTCGAGCAAAAATTGAAAACTGATGAGGTCCCATGTCCAACTGGAAGGTGCCCAGCACGACAACCGACGATGGGCGCGTTGTCTAATCGAAACGTTTAATTAATCGATGTCATTAGTGTCTTCACATGTGTTCCACGTCGAGTCCGCATCGTCCAAATTAAAGAAAAGACCATAACAGTGCACGGTAGCAGCAGGAGTGTCAGCTGATAATCACTCGAATGCGTAATGTTAATGTGTTTATGCAAATTGGCAACGCATTAGTTCGCGACTGCTGCACGTGAAAAATGACCAAATTACAAACGCCTATCGTTCGCCGTTTTTAAAATGGACTTCAATTAACTGGGACCTGCAAAGGAACGAATGCAGCAGTGACACACTCGATCAAACTCACCACGAAGCGTTCAGAAGTCATCGAAGTCAGTCAGTCACTCGCGAATGGTCGTTGTCTTGTCGTGGTCGTTGTTGTAGCAGATGGAAGACAAACTCGTTTGACATTTTTGCATCTGCTGATGGCTGGCGTTCGG
Organism: Aleochara sp. GC000083; assembly: GCA_030264555.1. Taxonomy (NCBI): domain Eukaryota; kingdom Metazoa; phylum Arthropoda; class Insecta; order Coleoptera; family Staphylinidae; genus Aleochara; species Aleochara sp. GC000083. The sequence continues at coordinate 9,376 of JARJDZ010002194.1, read as the reverse complement.
CCATTCAAGGGCCACCAGTAAAAACACGCAATAAATGCTCGAATTATTGTTAAATGTCAATACACCTAATTATACTCGCCTATCTTCACACAGTTGATTGATTTTCTTAATGATTTCCATTAAAGTTAATTCTATCTTTTATCTTTGCCAATTCTAGAATTTAATTGCGTTAGGAAACGGTTTTTATCCTTGACTTCAATGCATGTGTTGTAGGCAACCCGATGTGCTGGATGGACGATTGAAAATTGCACTTGAGAAAAGTGGATTTTAATGACACTTTCTCTCTTTGATTTGATGCTATGGTATCAGTTAATGTTCGGAGCAGAAGCCAGTGGGCTTCTTCGGCTGATGATGAGGAGTAGATGAGAAGTCGGATGGCAACACCCATCGACCATCACCCCCATGGATGTGATATGCGCCGCAAGGCTAACGATAATGTGCCCATATCCTATTCGTATCATTTATAAAAACGTCCCTTGACGGCCGTACGTCCTTCGACGATGATGTCTACCTCTATCTGGCGTTCTGGTGTGGTTCCAGTCAGTCGCTTTCAACCTCACAATGCGAATGCGACTACACATCATTGCTGTGAAATGACTTACTGCTCAGGGCGGTTTTTTTCGTCTTCTTCTTCTTTTGTTGGGTGATCCCGAATATTCCGCCCGGAATCACTTGATTTGATATTCCCGCATTTGCACCCAATTCCCTCGTGCAAATCTAAGGGCGGATTTGTCTTTCAGGACAAATTACATTCAGCATTAGAGGATACTACTGAAAACTAAACGATACCCAAAACCAAAAAAACCAAGATATTATCTGGAAAGAATTTTGAAATTTTGAAGCCTTCTGGTTATTGCTGAATTACATGACATCGTTATTATCTGGAAAAAAATTTGAAACTTTGAATCCTCTTTGATATCGAAAAGCAACTTATTATATGGAAAAAAATTTGAACTTTTTTGAAGTCGTTTTAGTGATTGCTAAATGAAATAATATCAAAATCCAATTTATTACCAAAAGGGAATTTGAAATTTGAAAAATTTGGAAGAAACGTTGATTTTGTAAGTCTTTCCAAATAAAATCTAAAACCAACTTATGATCTCGAAGAAGTTTTGAAATTTCCTTTCTGAAGATCACTAAACTAAAGGATATCTAATTCCTATTTATTATCTGGAAAGAAATTTGAAGTTATGAAGCATTTCTGGTAATTATTAGTTAATTCTTAATGTGTCAGTTTATAATTGAAAAATTACCCATCTCATTATGATCAAATTACTAAAAATATAATTGTAAAATTACAATAATAACATCAAAAAATCATTAGTAAAACCCTATACTTAACGAAAATAATGAATGCTCCATTGCGTCCAAATTAATTCGACCCTAACATGTAAATTATTTTATCGTTTCGTTTGTTTGAGCGCCATGACTATAAAACATAAACCCACCCTTGTTCTGCATGCTTCAAAGAGCACGTGAATTTCCAACGGGCCATTACATAAACGCGGGAGGATTCTTCATCAGTAGATTTAGGCATATTCACTCGCCAAAAAAATATTCCTCTTATCTGAATAGAAGCTCCAATTGTAAGAAAATAAAACAATTTCACTTGGTAGGTCTGGATGATAAAGAATTTCCACGTGCAAATTGTGATCGAAGTGACAAAGCATAATTCTGAACGCCCATCAACTATAATAATTCCATCATTGCCCTGCATTGTGCATCATTCTGCGATGGTAATGTTCCAGCTCGATTATAAAACTGAAGATCTTCTTGGCGCCCATGCAAGAGCATGACCAACAAACATGGAGAAGACAATTGGAACCATCTTACAAGAACTCTTCGTTCGCTGAAGATTTCAACAAAACTAAAACTGCAATGTCAACGCTTGATTACAGACTTTACACGATACTTATTAAAATAATGATTATGCAATAAGAGCACCTGAATGCTTGCTTGCATGTAGTCTGAAGAGTAACCAACAAACATGCAACATTTTGTTATGATTGTTGCCATTTAAAACATGTTTTTTTAAAGATGCTTCTTGTTCCATTTCATGTATTGTTTATGTTTTGAATTTTTGAGGAAATAATAATTTGTTACCTGTTTTAATAGCAATTATTCGAACTATTTTTGGCATGTAAACAAAAATTCAAAATTTCTAAAAGTTAAAATGACTGCATTTCTAAAAATGTATACCTGATAATTTTCTATTATTATACTTTAAAAACCAATATGTAATAATGAATACATATGACTGTACTTCAATTTGCAAACGTGCAGTGGATATAAATTTCCTTTAAGGAAATTTAAATATTTATACCATTACTGTAATTGCAATGTTATTTCACTCATTATATAATACTCGCATCTAATTAATTAATTATACGCTCGTCATCGGCAATTTATATTGTTACAATTTACCATCGAGCGCATGGAGGTGTATATTTATATCGAGATGCGGCGTGTAAGTTATTGCACATGTAAATTTACAATTTGCAAGAGGCAGTCAGTCATATATTACCATATGAAAATTGACACTTTGGATAAAGTGCAATTTGTTCGCGAGCAAACATATTTCTTCTGTTGCTTCCGAACCGTACCATCAACTTCAGCAAAAACTAATGTATTCCGTGATAATTTATTTATTTAACTTGCGATTTATATGACTCTAAAGATGAATCCATAAGAAACAATCTGACAGTGTCGTTTTTCTATTATCAATTATTTCTTTTTGTTTATCTGTACTGATATAATTTTTTTTTCTCCATCCAGAAAAACTTTACTGAATTTAGAATCTATGCAAATTAAAATTTAGATAGAAATTTGACAATCGAATAAGCTGATGATGAATTTATCAGATTTGCTCGTTATATTGTAACATTTTCCTATTCACCTACGAACTGAGTATTGTAACCTGAAACGGTGCTTAATTGAGTTATTATTAACAACACTAATAATGAGTTAATTTCTTCGTAATGATGGCAATAATAGCTTGGCTGGCATCACACGTACTAAACCATCAAATTGTAATTGCATCAAGTAATAGCAATATGAGTCGGCTTGAGTTTACTCGTTCACTAGCTAATTCGAAATCACATCTGAACCAAACCATAAATCTAAACGTGTCACACAGACACAAACGATTTCAATGCATTTCCAATCATAACAGTTCGAATCATAACTTACTGGTGCTGCTTAGTTTAGCCATTATAACGAAGGTGCATAGTGAATCGGCCCTGTGTTGAAAAAGTCGCCGGATAATTTAATAAATAATTAATGCAATGAATGGAGGAGAATAATAGGCGACTGGGAATTTGAGTGGAACTATAAGAAAATCATTTCAATTATGGATTTAAATGGATTGGATTATGCTTGCACATACTGAAAAGAATAAATTATTTCATTGGATATTTGATAAAAAATGTGAAGAATTATGATTGAGTAAAGTTAATTCACAGGGAGATTTAACGGTTTTCTCTTTCTGTAATTTCCCATTACTATGTTGCTATTTCATAATTGTTTATTTTATCACTTAATTCGGATTTTAGAAGCAAGATTTCTGAACGTGGGCCATCAAAATTTTCAAATCAATATGGTATTGATGCTTCAATAGTTCAATGAGTAATTTTTGAAATCAAATTCTGAAATTATAGAGAGTTGGAAATATAATTATTGTATGAATTTCACAGGAGGATTAAAGTTATTGATTCTTCTCTGGATGCACCAATGAAAAAGTCAGATGGAACTAAATGAGATTAAGATTATGATATAGAAAAGCTGAAGATTATTCACAACGCGAAGACACAACAATACCGGGTTTTTCAATCGGACCAAAGACAACTTTTTAAAAAATTATCTCCTGCCTGATCAGAGTTAAGCAGCTCATTCAAAGCTTGGCAACATGTTTATCTGAACGTTTGGTGATCTCTTCTGCGTACCACAGACACCACACACTATGGCGACATTCATTGAGGTCGCAAATGCATCGCGAGTGCGCATAAATACCGCTCTTCGCGTTCGTGTCCACTTGGAGGCTGCACACAAAACAGTCGCAAAACGAAGAATTAAAGAACGCGGAGAATTGAGACGCCGACTGAATTACAAATTAAGTTTGAACACTACGACGACGCGACGCCATTCAGCCATCATCATCCTCGTCGTCGCCGTCGCCGTCTTGATCATCGCAAACGAGTTTATCTATTGGCTATAAATTAGAAATGAATGCGAAAAAATTGCGCGCAAAAAGCGATCAGGAAATTTTTGCGGAAAAGTAAAAATTGCTTTAATTGGCTTTTCCACTTTTTTCCTCCCCATCGAAATACCCATCAGCCACTTTTTCGCCTCAGTGCATGCGCGTTTTTTCGCACACATCGTGTATCAAACGCTGAATTTGTCAGCAACTACGACATTGTGGAATGCAAATGGAAAATGTGACAAGACCAAATTTAGGCGTGTATATTGGTCGTGGCGTGCAGGCGACGGTTTCCATTCGTTCTCACATCAGATTTGGTCTTGTTACAACTGATGGCCGATGACTCGGCCGCTTGGTCGACTGGAATTTTGCGGCATTACATATTTGCGCGTTCATCGATCACAATGCGCAAGACATTGTTGCAAACGCACTGCGTGCGCGCGCCAGAAGCGGTTTGAATCTCAGTGTCAATATAAAATTTCTTCGGCGTGCAAGCGTTTTCTTTCTTTGGTCACTGCCTCTTCGGCCGTGCATGGCATCGGTTGGAAAAAATGCTTACAAGTTAACTTACATACGAAAATATTTGCGCCTAGTACGTACGTAGTAGATTAATTAATTAAAGATGATCGCAATCGCTGATTACGTTCGCCTATTTATCTCGAGGCTTGCTTGTTCGGCAAGAAGTTGAATGGCGACTCTGGGCGCGATTGTCTCGTTGAATGTCAGCGCGTTGTCGTTTATCAGCCGTGTGTTATGTTGGATTTACAATCTGACCACCGAGATCGTCGGCGCTCGACCATCCAGAGCCATGCTTGCCGGACGATTTACAAGTTGTCGCGAATTAGAATATCGTCCGGCGATCGGCGCTGCAGAAAGCCCGCCGACGCGCAGCTCCATTCTGCATCGGCTGAATAAGTAGTCAAGCGGCCCGATTGAGATTCGAGATGCCGATTGCGATTTGCGATTACGCTGCTGCGTTTCGCCGTCCGACGCGGAGACGACGACACGCTGAGGCCGCGATGCCGCCCCCGATAATTCGCAATAAATCACACGACGAGCGTTTCCGACTCCGAGGTGATCTCTCATCTGGGTACGATCTAGCTTCATCTGTATTCCATGTGATCCACTGGATTTCTAATTCTTGCAGCCGAGATAGGCGCTTGAATGGGTGCTCTCATTGTTTGCAGAAATGTATGCGGAACAATATTTGTTTGGGATGGTGTTTTTTAATGCGGTAAGTTGCGCGGAAAAACCGCACTGAAGAAATGAAAATAAGGGGGAAATTTTGTAACCCTTACCTTGCTTTGGGCAGCATAGTCCAGAGCCAGCATGCAGTCGTTGTAACCATTTTCCGTCTTGATGGTTGTTGCCATTGGACCACAAAGTTGGCCCAGTTGACCGCCGACGGAATCACGATACCACGGATACATGGTCAATGTTGGTTGTTCTTAATTCACACTTTTAAGTACTGTAAATAATAAAAAATAATTAGGCTTAAAATGTACTTTAATAAAGATATCATGCATCATAAATTTGCTACTGGTTGAATGATATTTCATTTGGTGGAATATATCAACTGATAAGAAGAATATTCTTTCAAATTCCTTGAAAATTTAATGGTCCAAAAATGTTGTCAGTTTTCATGTCAAGTTTTGAATAAGTTTTCTTGCTTTAGCTGACTTTCAAATACAGAAAACCAATGCGAAATTTAATATTGCAAGAAAGACTTTTGGATTTCTAAAAGAAATATTGGAATCAAAAACCATATGACAAATTATATTTAGTTAAACAAAAAAAGTTTGCACATATTTGCAAAATATACACTATTAAATCATAAGGATAGTTAGAACAAGATTAACTCTGAATGTCCTACTATCATTAAACCCATAACATCGACTTATTAAAAAAATCAACCAAGAATCAATAAATCAACGACTAAAACCATCTATCATCTTAGAAAACAGGAAATACCTTGCATGTGACTCAACTCACTTCAATCACACTCATACATCTTGCAACTTAAGTAACATCTAGAGCAGCATCTTCATTACAAGTACCCATATTCCATGCCATCAGAACTGCTCTGCATTTCTCAGTAATTTACGCATTTTTGCATTTATTCCTTCCACCTCACACATAACTATGTGCATTTACAATAATTGCAGTAATTAGCAACATTGCATTAACATGCAAATTCATTTTTGCGCATCCAACCACCAATGAAATGGTGTTTGATTGAAATTAAAATTCTAATTGGAAACACGTTGAAAAAAATGTCTCGAAAACCGACATGAGCAGATTTCATTTAACCGGAACAAATCCGTCCTGATAGTCATTCTCTTCAATTATTCTTCATCGACATGCCGGGAGCCAGTGGTCAATGCGGCGGACGCGTTGCCATGACTTAAGTACAATACTCTTACCGAAAACGCTAAAATTACTTTTCAAATTACGCCTTCCGAGTACAGTGCACTCGTATTCATTCATTATTGTCTCGTGTGTGCGCACATTATCTCGTTCTTGTAAATCTCTTCCTCTTCGAGTTTTTTCCTGCAATCGGTTTTGGGCGCCTTAAAAAGTGTCTAATAATGTCGGGGCATTGTCGAGTTATTAGTGAGTGTAACGCCCGGTTAGTTTTTTCGTTGTGGGTTACGTTTTTTGATGTTTTCGTGGGGCAACCGCATTGATGAGTTTAACGCTCGAAGGCCAAAACGATGCAATGGCATGCAGGAAACAAGACTGCTAATGCGACCAACATTTGGCCGGGTTCCGTTTGTGCCGTTTCATTCAAGTCTCGGAATTCTCGCGCCCACAACGAACGGGAATTTTCGGGCGCATCTGTATTAGGCAACCCAACACATCATGCAAGAAATCATTCATTCAAAACTTAGGAGGATAGTTTTTAGCGTCGCATTGGGAAAGAAGCAAATATGGGCATGAATAGCACGTACTTCCAGCGTTTCTTTCGCATGTTCAAAATATTTACAACAATGCATTCGAGATTGATATCACTATAGCAAGCTGACTGACCTTCTATGCAGTGATGATAACAGCGCCTAAAAACCACGTTGCCGAGGCATGAAGTGCGTACAAGTTCGTACACTGGAAACTCTTGTTGGGCAACACTTCCGGAAACTATTAGTGAGATGATGGCGGAATTGTCCTTCTCGGAGTGTGTGATGTGTGGGATGTTAGCGCACAATTATTATCCGAAAAGTCGAGCACCGCACAGAAAAACCACTTTGTCATTAAGCGCCCGAACAAATTCACCAAATGTTCTCTCTATGTGTAATTGTTGCACTTTTTTCTTGCGGGCACCGAAGTGAGAGCGCGCGCGCGCGCCTCTCCGCGCAAAAAAAAAACTCGCTGTTTTTTGCGTACGCGTTAATGCTTCCGCAGCGCTAGCAGTGGCATTCGACAGGACGGGTCGCTGCAACCACCAGAGGCCGATGCAGGGACGATCGCGTTCAACTGCGAATTCGGTGCGTTGCGGGCTCGTAAGGCGCGCGCGTCTCGCGGCTGAAGAGAGCGCGCCCCACGAAGAAGCCGCTCGCTCGGTCGGTCGCTGCCTTGCTGCACCTCGTGCTCGTCGTGAAGCGGTCGCGCTATGCTACCAACACTACAGTCGAGCATCGACTCGTCGGCGGCGCTACTCCTGCAGAGTCGTGCAGGTCGCTGGCGATAAGCGCGCGCGGACGCGGAGGAGGTCGGGGCCGCGAACAACGTTCACTCGCGCAGCAGGCAGCGCCGGCCGACGCGCAACGAACTCGAACGAGGTGCACGTGCCAGCAGGCCTGCTGGAAGAAGACGCGGCCTGCAAGCGAAGTGGTAACGCCAGCGCCAGCAGCAGGCCGCCGCCAACACACACGCCAAACTCCTCCTTTCGGCCAGCCGCGGCCGTCGTCTTCTGCGGCAGCGTGGCCAACGGGCCGCAGCAGTCCTCCTGCAGCACGAGCGCCCCGTAAAAAAGCCGCACACCATTTTCGAACGCTGGATGCAAAGAAAGAAGAAATATTTGCTCAAATAGGAACTTGCTTAATTGTTAATTTTAAATGTATATATTAGTTTTTGCGCCGATGGCGATGTCGGCGCGGCCGGCGGCAAAAAACTAATCCGCCACTCTTAAGGATAATTTAATTAATCAATTAGAATTCGTGGTGGATTTTTTCCTGCACGGTTTATAGCTCTATTCGTTCAAAATTCCGCCGATATTTATATGGCACCTGTAGGAGTTCGAATGTCTTCGGTTTTGGGTCGCGCCGAAAAACATACACAAGAAGCATTTAATTGATAATTTTTTACCGTGGCGTCATCAGTGGAGCACTATCTAGGTCCCCGGGTCCTCCAGTTCCATGCAGACGGCGAAAAACTTCGCCACCTTAACCTAGGTCAGTCGATGTAAAATACGGGCGTACGCTGAGAGACGCTGAAGAAACCATAGTCTGGATGGCGTTTTTGGCTGCTGGTAAAAACACTCCCCGCATTATGGGACTTTTTTCCTCTTCGTCGTCGCAGCACCAGCAAGTCAGAGGCATGGTTCACTACGCGTGTCCCATTGCATGCTGGAGGAAAACTCGCATAGCAGGGCAGAAGAGCAGCAGCAGTGGAACCATCACAAGAAACCAAAATAGAGCGTTTTTGTACAAGACTTCCTCCGCCTCTTTGCTGACTCCTACCAAGGCGGTTGCATTGCGGATTCCTTTCAAAAACCCAATAGTCGCCAGCAGGAAACAAGAAGTCACCAACGAGGAAATTTATGACTGACTCCTAGGTCATGAACAAATTTTGCTTTGATCCTTCCAAATTTACAACATTCAAGGACATCAACTCCATCTTCATGGTACCATTTGCTTGAAGGAAATATAAATCCACGTTTATCTCTAGAATGCAAATTTCGCATTGTGGCCATCTTCCACGGCAGAAATGAAGGAATATTTCACATTGATTGGCGTCCACCATGTTGCGACTTGGTACAAGCATAAACATAAATTCTCCTGCTGGTGCTGCAGGTCTGGGAACTTATAAGGATCTTCCATCATCCTTACCAGTTTTTTTTCTATTTATCGATGGCGACTCGTATTCCACTTCTTATTGCATAGATCTATACCCTGCATCTTTAACCATAACTTCATGCCTCCGCCTGCAGCAAACCGCAACGAATTTAATTTTATTTTCATTTAT
>JARJDZ010002193.1:0-14591 GCA_030264555.1 Aleochara sp. GC000083 | reverse complement strand
TTGAAAAAATCATTAACAATTTCCACTCATCTTCCCCCCAGTTAACAACATCCATCCAGGTTGTTTATAACAAAATATAGTCAAGTATTTTAGAGGGGGAGTTATGGAAATTTCATGATGTAAGCGCAAATCCATCGTGGAAAAACTTCCAAGTTCGCTGACTTATTCAAACGGGCATTATGCGATCGTTGCGCACTTATATTTCAATAAATACGCATTTTTCATAAACGTGCACATTACACAACCGATATTTGCAATTCAAATCATCCGTGAGGTAAATTCCGATTAGGAATGCAATGCCCGAAAGTCAATGAACCGAATCGTTCAGAAAATTCTGCCCGATGCCTCGAATTCCACTTTAATATTCTGTTTTGCTACTTGGGAATTTATNGCAATGCCCGAAAGCCAATGAACCGAACCGTTCAGAAAATTCTGCCCGATGCCTCGAATTACACTTTAAAATTCTGTTTTCCTACTTGGGAATTTATTAAGGCAATCATTCTTTTAAAAGGACTCGTTTACAGAAAAAAAATCTATAGAAAGTTATATAATCTACAATTTTTAGAATTCAATTCTTAGGAGAAAATATTTTCAAAAATTTATTTTTCTCCCAATTTGTTATCATAGGAACAATATTTTGAAAGGATTACTTGAATGATTTTCCTCCATATTTTGCGAAACATTCCTTATAAAATTCGATTTTCAAAAAAATAATCATATAAAAACTTTAAAACACAACAATTTGAAGAATTCAACTCGAGTATTGAATTTTTCAGCAGAAAATATTTTCAAAACTTTATTTTTTTTTTTCATAATATTATGAATTTGCAAACATAGGAACGATATTTTGCAAGGATCATTTGAAGTGTTCATTCAGATTTTGCAAAACATTCGATTTTCGTCAAAAATTTCTTACAAACCTTGATATATTACAACTTGAAGAATCCAATTCAATTGTTAAATCTCCCAACAGAAAATATTTTGAAAAATTTATTTTTCTCTGAATACTATAAATTTGCAACCATAGGAAGGATATTTTGGAAGAATCACTTGATTGGTTTTCTTCAATATTCGATTTTCGAAAAATTTCTTATGGGAACTTAGAAATACTACAATTTGGAGAATTCAACTCAGTTGTTAAATCTTACTGGAAAATATTTGCAAAAATTTATTTTTCTTTTAATACTATAAATTTGAAACCATACGAATATTTTGGAAGGATTATTTGAATGGTTTTCCTTCTTCCTTCATATTTTGCCAAACATCCCGTATGCGATTCGAAATGTATGCCCGAAAAAATAGCTCGTAAATGTGTAATAATTTGAAGGCAATTATGTTTTTGTTGCGCTGAGGGCACTCGCTCTTCTTTGGGGGCAGACCGCGAAGAGAGCAGAGCCTACAAGAAAAACAACGCCGGCAAAACACGGAAAATGCTGATCTCTGCTCTCATCGCTGCTTGCTCGCGCCGGATGAAAATATAAGCTTTCGTAAGCAGAATATTCGCCCTTCGTGCATGCTCATCCCGTTCGCGTACGTGAAGGATGCTGCAGGAATGAGGCAATATGTAGATATAGACTACACTCCAGGATTCGTTCCCGTTCGAACGACAGACAGCGCACGCCGAACCTTGGAGATGTGCACGGGGGCGGCAGCAGTGGCGGCGGTGACGGCAGATGAACCTTATTTGCTTTAATAATTAATCAAAGCAAGCGCTTTTGGCGTTCGCGCTAATTGCGGCCGTGATTCCCGCCGCCGCCCCCGTTCGCGTCGATTCAGACCGCACCAAACGGCGCGTACAATACCAACAAGCATGCTTTAAACAATTATCCGGCACATTAATATTTCGGACGGTTTTTACTTTCATTTTCGAATATAAACATTTGTTGGCGGCGGTAAAACTGAAATCCTTCAGGATGAGTCAACATGGCTGGAGGAGTTTACTAAAATTATTAATTTTCATAATCAGAAATTCAATGTTTATTTATTTATATTTTCTAATATTTCATAACTTGAACATGGTAAGTTTTGAAATGATTGCTCAAGAAACTGCAGTTTTTTTACAGAAAATCTCAAGGATCAAAGTTAATTTACATATTTTCAATTCCTTTTTATATTACTAAATTAATTGCAATGAAATTTGGAATCAATTTAATAATTTAATCACCTTTAAACCTTGTCATATTGTCAATTTTTGCTCTCAATGTGAATATTTCAAATGGTTAAGTTTTCCTATGCTTTTATAAAGTTTTAGGGAGAATTTTTGATGTTCCCAAAAATTTGGTTCTAGAACAAAATTTGAATTTTGAAACAATTGAATTTCTATGATGTGTGTATCAATTTTGACACATTTTTTTACTAAATAATTGACTAAAATTCTCTATAACATTACTATTTCATACAGATTTTGCATTCTTTTTCGCAAACTCTTATTTAAAAGAAGCAAAAATTCCTAGTGAGGAGATTCATTGTTATTATTTTTTTCAAATATTTTAAACTTGAATATGATTGTGAAAGAAATTTTAAAGAGTTTATAAAAGTCAGAAAACAGGATCAATCTAGATTTTTAAATTTTCAATTCCTGTTTTGATAATGAGCATTTCTCAAATGACTATAGTGATTGCAAAAAAATATGACCACATTAATGAGCTTTAAACGTTGACATAATTTTCAACTTTTTAGAAAGCACAATAAGCACGAAAATATTTTAATTAAAAGATTCGTTTGCGTTTTAAATTTGAAATCAATATTTAATAGTAATTAATTAATTTTCGTAATGAGAGATTCATTACTTGTTTATTTATTTTTTTCGAATAATGAAATTATTTTGAAGTTTTGTAAGGATTTAGAGACAAATTGCACAGATTTGTTCCTGAAAGAAATGAGAATTGATTTTCAAATTTTCAGGATCAGTCCATTTTTTGATCATGCACATTTTTTTTATTTTATGTTATTGCATTAAAATTTAGGACCAATTTAATTAATGATCTTTAAACGTACTTTAAACTAACTCAAGTTAATCAACCAAAAATTGACCATTGAGAAATGAATTATTTTGCATTTTTCCGTCTTATAGATATTTTGTGAAAAATTTGCTACTTGCTAATTGAATTAATTTTGACATATTTTTTAACTTTCAACCATAAATACATAACGAAAATTATCCTAAACACTGAGAAAAACAATAGTAAGGATAATTGTATGGTAGAAACTTACCAGCCAATCGTCCATATCGTTGAAACATGCGTTCGACGTCCGTTTTCGAGCACTGGAATGTATTCAAATTGCCGACGAACACGCGCGAATTCACCGCCTGCGGATCCTGCGAATTCGTCTGGTTTCCCACCTTGCTCAACTTCATCTTGGCTGCTTGTCTGCAAACACAAAATGAACATCCTATTGATTAAATCCGGCCGATAAACAATACACCGCATTCGTCAATCGACGATATCAATTACGTGAGATGCAAACAATACACTTCATTGAATATTAATTGCGCCAATTCGATGCCGAACGATTTCTGAATGAGAATAGGATGTGCTTTTGTTATTATATGTGTGCGAATAAATATTATTTATTATTAATATGGAGAAAATCGAGCAATATGGAGGGTGCAAACAAATTGACACCGAGAGCAGCATATTTGCTGAAGAGTGAACGACGTCCATCCGTCCAATTAACATTCACGCCAACGTCCAATGAACAATCATAATAAATTAGTGTCTATCACGTGCAATTTTTTCATCAGGCGTCGATGAATATTTGATCAATTTCTGGCGGCGGAGTAATTGGCGATAATTAAATTTTTATTCGCAACGCTACATTGAGAATTAATAAATGCGATGTTCCCGAGAGTATTTTCGCAATTAAAATCTATCAAATATATATGCAATTTATTCAAAATGTTATTTGGTTGCTACATAAATTTTGGGGGTTAATTTAAAAAATTGGCAAAGTTTTTGAAAAGTTTGGAAAATGTTTTCTATCATAGATAATTAAAAAAAATGTTATATATATTATAAAATTAAGTTGTTGAAGGCTCTCGCTGTAAATTTTGTTCAGAAAATTGCAGGATGATACTGTTTTCAAATTATTCTGAAAAAAGAGTAAGTTTGATAACTTAAATCCCTTTTGGGCATTTTTGCAAATATTGGCCCATCACTGAACTTAAAAATAAATCATGGAAATCGGATAGCAAAAAATAAGGATTAACATGCCTATTTCTAAAGAATTTTGAAAGAAGAATTTCATAAGATCTCAAAAATTTCATAGTTATATTGGAACCAATTGGTTTTGATTAGGTCCCAGAATTCTAAAAAACTCCTTTCCTTGAAATTTGTAGTCAGTCTTCAAGACAATATTTCTAGAAGTAAATCCAACTCTGAATGCCCACTTCCTGTTTCATGCATTTATGACAATCGACATTAATGAAAATCATTCGATGCCCCTTTGGCCGATTCGATCCACTCCGCAAACTGTACCAAAACGGGCAGATAATCAATGAAGAGTCCATCTCGACAATCCAACAATGCCGATGCTGTCGGTTCGGACTCTGGCGAACATGCAGGCACCCCGAATTCCTGCAAGGATTCACTAAACGCTCATCCCTGGACGATGGTCACAATGGCCGGCCCAAATGGGGCCTGCTAGCACTGGTCACTACTCAGCATTGGTTATTATTGTACGAGTACGTTCGATTCAATTCCGATACGGCTGCCTAAGTTGGTAATTAATTGCGAACAGATTTATGGCGACATATGCACGCAATGATTGCGCTCGTCGACTCGTCGACATATTCGCCATAATGGAATTGTGCAAACAGCAATGGCACGGCACGTCGTTATTGCACATTGGGCATTGGTTTGCTTCGGTTCGGGTCGCGTTCGGCTTCAGCTTCAGCCTGCGTGAATGCGAAATTGTCCATGTACCCGCCATTGTACACTTTGTATATTAGTGTTATTGCATCCGAATGAATGCCCATGTCATTGCATTATCCTTGATAATGGACAGTGATTTTGTTTTCGAAGAGTTATATTTTATAACAAATTTACGTGAAGGTAAAAATTACCAGTGATTTTTAGCGATGAATATTTGCAAGATTTGTTAGGATAGTTTCAGAAGACTTTCAGGACTAATTTTATAGTTGTCCTTTCAAGATAACTTAAATTATTTCAGTTAATAAATTAAATAATCATGTGAAAACTTCTTGAATTCAACCAAATTTATGATTAAAGATTAATAGCAAACAATTTGGACTCAAAAAAGATTGCAAATCTTGGTAGGATGCTTTGAGAAGATTTGCAGGACCATTTTTATTGTTGTCCTTTTCGGGCAACTTCAATTATTCCAGTTCTAAATTAAACAATCACTTGAAATCTTTTAGAATTCAACCAAACTTATGATAAAACATTAATTAGTAGTAATTTGGACTCAGAGATGATTGAAATTGTTGTTAGGATCGTTTGAAGACCACTTCCGGTTTATTTGAACAGTTGTCCTTTTAGAATAACTTCAGTTCCATATAAAACCAACAGTAGAACTCTTTTAAAATTCAACCAACTAAGATTATTTACTAGTAATTTGAATTGTTTGAAATGTTTGCAAATTTTGCCAGGATGCTTTGAAGACCACTTCCGGTCTATTTAAACAGTTATCCTTTTATCCTTCAACCATGCTTATGATAAAAAAATATTTTCCAGTAATTTAGAACCACATATGATTGCTATTTGAAAGGATACTTTGAAAGGATCACTTCCGGTTCATTTTAACAGTTCCTCTTTAGTTTAACTTTAACTATTCCAGTTCTGAAATGAATCAATGACCTGACACTTTCTGGAATCGAAACTTATTGTAGAAAATCTTGACTGACTCACAAATTATTTCAAAACTTGTCAGGGTACTTTGAAAAAAGTTTCAGGATCTTTTTTTGCAGTAGTCATTATAGTTAGAGAAACTTAAAGTGTCCCAGTTCTAAAATTATGAGTTTTTCAGGAATCCAATCCAGTTTTGATTGTTATTATTTAATGGCAAATTTATTTATTGACAAGAAATTACTAATATTTTTTTCAAGATTTGACAGACTGTTTTTAGTTTTTCGCTTAAATTAACTATTTCAGCTCTAAATGAAACAATTACTTGAAATGTTCTAGAGTACAAGCTCTAGAAAATAATTAAGTGATTCAAATTCAAAAATAATTGCAAAATTTGATAGGATATCCTAAAGACCACATCAGAAATTTTTTCAGTTGTCCTTCAGAACAACTTCAATTATTTCCCTTTTAAAACAATGCAATCATTTGAAACCAGAAATAATCTTGCTATAATTGAAAAACACAACTTTCCTTCATTGTCTACTAAAAATAACATTTTCCCCGATCTTTGCCTGGCCGGGTTTTCAAATATGGAAATCTTCCCGTAAACTTTACAAGCATATTACGAGGACAATTGCACTGCATTAATTACCACTTGAATCGCGATTAAAAAGGCAACTAGCGCCTCGATGAGAATCAGGCGAGCTACAAAGCAATGAAAATACGAGCTCAGAATCATCCAGCGAACGAAGGAACGAGCGAACGCAGATGAAGCGTAACGGGAACGGGAACTTAACCGGGAACATATGCAGCTCGAACTGGAGCAAGTCCTCCTCCCGTACGTACGTACGTACCTGGCTATCCTGCCGAGAAAGAAGGCATTGTATGAAATTCAAGCGTGCCTTGGGAAATGTACTCCGAGTCCTGCCCGCGCCAAGCATCCCGGGAAAATGGCTGGAATATTGGACGGAGGAGGAATACACGACCAGGATACGGTGTTCGCGGGATAATACGGCATTGAGAGAGAGGGAGCGGCATGCATACGGGAGCACATCGGCCATTCAACATATGAGTGCACGGTGTGTGTGTATTCCTTCAGGACTACTTAAACCATTCTGTTCGGCACGGCCCGCGCTGTTGGCGGACGACGTATAGCACTAACCAAAATTTCGAATATGGAAGGATAATATAGACTTGTATGCAGCAGGCTTGGATGATGCTGCAAGAGCAGGGATCGAAATTAAATTATTTACGAACTATAAATAACAAATGTTATGAATTAAATGGCTTTCAATGCCTTGAGGAGCTATCTCCTTCATATTTACAGTCTACCAAGCCGAGTGCTGCTTCCCATTCTACTCGCAGCTCTTCGGGATGAGATTACAGCTGAAAGTTTTATCAGCTTTGCGTCGGTGCGGATTTGGGAAAAATTTGGATTTTGATACAAATTGTTGCGGCTGAACCCTCTCTTTCTTTCTCTTTCCTCAACATCGTGCTTTTGGTTTTATTTCCGTGTGTAACCGCACTATTTATCCGGTTAACATGGAGAGTAAATTTTTGATTAGCAATGGATTGAGATGCAGTCCATGAAAGGTAACGTCCAATTTGGATGGGGTTACATCAGAATGAAGGAAGCAACCGACGACAACCACCAAGTAGACCAATGTAATGTCAACTTTAGGTCTACGTGCTAGCTAAATAATGAGTATCCTGATTGTACTATCACTAATTCAGGGATCCTGAGAAATTTCCTGAGAAAATTACAGATTTCCAATGAATACAACTTGAAACTAGGGCAGAAAATTTAAAGATTGCAAATCTTCTGAAAATTTTCTTCTAAGGATATTTTTTGTATCTAGTGACACTCTGTAGACTCCAGAGGGTTCTTGCTACATTTGGGGAGGAGTGGGAGCGTGCTATAGACCCTGTGTCTGTGTAATCGTCCTGAATCCTGATGCGTTCCAACATCCCGAGTAAAAATCTCGGTCAATTTGCGGATGTCCACCGCTCAATGCCCAATGCAGACATGCTCGAATTGACAATTCCGTCCGACGATACGACCAACGAGGACAAGATGGAATGCACAAAGCCAGCAACCCATTGGAATTGTGTGCCAAGAAGGAGAGACCAAAGAAAAAGACTTCTGGCAAAAACGGGACGTTCAGGTGGAATGAAACTGAGCAGTTACATGCGACAAAAAACGCAAATGCATCATGATGCGACGAACGACATGCGATTTTATTGCTCTTTGTTATCTCGGAATTTGTCGAACAGAATGGATAATCTTCATTAGTTGTAACCCTCAGATAATTACAATTGACCGAAAATTACTAATAATTACCAGGTTCGGAATTTATTTAGTTGCCAGAAAAAACTAATTGGAAAACATTCAGGAATGTAATTGCAAAAATTATAGCTGTTTGAAGATGGTTGAATCAGAATTGTGTGCAAATTGCATTCGGGTACGAAGTTCATCGAATTTCAAATTTAGTAGTTTCGGGGTGGTCTCGAACCACATTCTCGCGTGCAGATCTGCGTTCATAATTCCATTGTTGGCGAATTAATGATTAATTGAATCACAAGGTGGGTAGCGTTTCCGAGGATGATGGCCAAAATTCATACAATTCGCAATTCTGAGAAGCAGTGTGTTGACCACTTATTTGAACTACTAGTGTGCTTTTAATTAATAAACAACCCAAACTCATACAGAGGGTTTCTCGTTCAAGCTCAAAATATTCAGAAACGATCATATTTCAACCTTTAAAACTATGTATCTTATGAAATTTTCAAATGATAAAATGACTTTGAGGGATGCCAAACAATTATTTGAAGATTTCATCTTTTGTGAAGATGAAATGAGAATTCCATTCGGTATATCGATGAATAATTAAAATATTTGCGCATCGCACTTTGTTGACTCTTCATGTATTGTGCCCGAAAGAGGGGTCGCTCCTGCGATTTGCACCCGCTTCCATCCATAATTATATTTCGCAACTAACCAACGTTAACCTCCGAAACTCGGAGTTTTCGAGTTTAGTTTAGATTAGCGCAATAGTCTCTAGTAATATGCGAACACATCGACTCCACATACATGTATGTACATACATATATATTGTTGGTGGTCCTCTTTTGTGGGGGTGGTGGTCGAAAGTCACGAGTGCATATATACAAGAATCGCACTCGGCTCGAATGCGTTACGCAAACTTTGACTATAACCGCAAAACAATCCGAATGCGGTTTGCGCTCGCCCACCAAACAACAACAATAATATTACCGGCAAACACGCGCCGCGAATGCCTGAAATGCCGATCCGACCAAACCGCCGCCGCCCCCGAAACAACCTCAAATCGCACTCCATTTCGAGGCGCGCCACATTGCTTCATAAAATATCCATTTCTATGATGCTAGACTGTTAATATAGTTATTCGGTGGTCATGCATGCGATGAAGAAGTTTCCACATACTTCTGGCATGTACCATTAAGGACGAGGATCAGGATGAGGATGCAAAAATGGGATGTCATTAAAGAAATTGTTGCAATTATCTTGCAGTGTCATCTCGCGGATATTTATTCGTGTTGGTTCATCAAGGAAAAGAAACGCTTCATATTTATAACTTTATCCATTATTTATTAATCATAATCATATTTGATGTGGTTCCATCTCAGCAAACGTCTCTGATGGTCTAATCTAATCGACCCAGGAATATAAGTTACAGGAATGAATCTAATATATCATATACCTTGTAGGTTATGAAAAGTTTTGCCTTGAACAACTAGCAAACAACATTCATTAGTCTCACTCAATGCTTGCCTGCCTCTTCATCTTTTCCTTGGCATTCAACTCTTGGGTGCATTTCCGGTTATGGCTAATAATTATTATAGTCTGCTGAATTTTTTTGGTTGGGTGATATACTTTAATAGTTTGATCTCATTGGATACTCCGGAAAGTTTGCTATTACTTTATCCAAGGAAGTAAATCATAAGTTTAGTGTAGTTGCAAAAATTCTGGTTTGTAGTTTATAGTATTCTGAAAAATTAGCATAGAGGATAACAACTTTGAAATTTGATATCGTTATAAAAGCTGGTTTGTGAAGTGAATTACTTTGTAGAACCAATTACCAGAAATTAATTCAGACCATTTTTTCTTTAATAATTTTATCATTCTTATCAATTTTCAACAGTTTGAATATTTTTGATGTTTGTTCCAGACTAGATTCCAAATTTTTTAAAATAGAATGAAGATAAGAGTAGACGAACTATCACATTTCATCTTTGATTGTTGATGTGTCAATTTCCTTAAAGTTCAGAAAGGAAGTTGTATCAAACTGCTCATAAAACTATATTAAAACATAAGGTATCATATTCTCGGAGAATTTCAAAATCTTCGACTTTTACTAAAAAAATTTAAATTTCCCAGCTTTTCTTTAAGAAAATACTGATGATTTGGAACTGGAGTTGGAATGATTCCTCTAAAACCCTAGTCCTTACAGACCTAGTAATTTGAGGTTATGTGATTGATCTTCTGAAGAAGATTTCATAGAAGAATTCATAATTGCTTTAATTTCTTAATTTTATTTATCAAACTTTTGTAACTGAAGAAATTCTGGAACTAGCCCTTGATTTTTAAAACTCATTAATAGAGTAGTCCTCTTCAAACTAGAGTTTCCAAATTAAACTTTCAAGATAATTTTATAAAAGTTTCTCGGATAATATCAAATCCTCCAGTAATGGCCCCTGTGAATGATATCAAAGTTTATCTACAATCGTCAGTATCTACTAAAAATTTTAAGCATCCCAAATTTCTTTAAGAAGATCCTCATGATTCGAAACTAGATTTAGAATAATTTTTTTTGTAAAACCCGATTCCTTGCAAACCTTGATAGTTTAGAAATCCTTGATACTCATCTACTTATCATTTGAAATATCTTTTGATAAGAAATCATTTCATTTACAAAACTTTTGGTTTTCATTATTTGGTCCTATAATCCTGATTGATAGCTAACATTATTATTTTATTTCCTTTGTAACTCAAGAAGTTCTAGAAGTCATCCTATAGTTTTGAAACTCATTGATAGAACTACCTTTTTTTATACCAAAATTACCAAATTAAATTTTCAAGATAATTTCATAAAACCCCAAGAATTATTTTCACCGTAACCCATATCAACTTTTATATGATACATCAATTAAATCTGAATAAAATATACCCTTTTCAACGATGACCCTCTCAACGCATCCCACTTATCTACCCCCTAATACACCTGAACCAAAATGCTGCTTGTTTACCATGCAACGATAATTATTTTAAACAAAATCCACATGCAGCCAACGCCAGATAATTGTAAAGTGATTTTAATGAACTCTTCATGCACTCTTCGTACATTCTATGGGAGCCATCGCATTCGGCTGCAAATCACATGAATAATACTCACATTCGTATCCGTCCATAACTTTAATTTTACACCACCACACATCCTGGAAATGTGTCGGATGAGTGCGAAACTAGATGTGGTCTCGTTTGTACGAGTACTAGCACTAATACTAGAATGCTTCCTACGCACTTGTTGTACGTATAAAATTAATGCCTTGCTGCCGCCCCACTTGACATGCAGTGGTGTATGTATGTGGTTCGTGGTGCCACTTGAATCCGATATTTAATATTTCAATTTGCTGAAATTGTGGAATCATTTGATTTTCCAACTGTAGTGCTTTCATATTCACGCTCGCATCCAGTCATCAAGTGCAAATATTTTCAATGATTATTATTTTATTTATTTTTCCACGATCTGATTGACGAGTTTTTAAATATTCATTCGTTCAGGTTTATTTGATTGGATTTTCAAGTGTTAACTTGTAATTTCTGCACGTATCATCATTTTTGATGTGACTTTGATTTCTTGTGTTCTTATGACGTTAAACTAATAATCAATTTTGCTCTAAAATTTCGCAGATTTTACAGCTTTGATTTAGGAATACTTTGATTTTTAAATATTGTTTTTTAATGCCTGATTGATTTCTAAAATTCTTCAGTATTTTTGCAAAGTTTTTGACTCTTTCTGAGATACAATTTTTTTTAAGCATAAATTGGCAAGTCGATGCTCGGTCATAAAATTCCACTCAAAATTTGATTGTAAAACTAAATCATATGTAAATGTGACGCTCTAATAAAACGATTAAATGGAAAACGTCTAAATGTAGGCCGCCCCCGCATGAAAATGCAAACGACGGCCATATTCGCTCGTTTTCCGTTTTGGAGGAGGGCGGAAAGCCGAGAGCAAATTCGGCTAGGGAAATTGTTAAAATATGTGAACGTGCTCTTCTCTCCAGCCTCTCACTTTTCACCTCCTTCTGCCGCCGTTTGGCACGAAGGGCACACACGAAGCGTCGAGTTTAATTCCCAATAAGGCGTAATTTATAAGTCAATAACCGCATATTACGACGAATAGGCCGGGGAAATGGGCGCGAAAGAAGGCGCCGGAAGTAAAGGTGCAAGGATAACGGGATCGTACATTGCGAACGCCACCTCCACCACCACCAGCACTGGTGTCGGTGTCGATGGCAGTGGCGCACCGCAGAAACCAACCCCCAAGAAAGAAGGTCTATATAAGAATCCGAGATATTTTAAAGTCGACTTCCGCTTCCGCCTTCACCACCATCTCCACCATAGCACGAGTTTACCGCCCGTTTTCGTACGCTTTCATTATTCGCGCAATATATCCCACATGTATATGTTAAAACCACCGTCTTCATGGAAGGGAGGAGAGCATGGAGGGTGCGCTCATAACCAATCCCGAAATTCGGGTGCTTCGCTCCGGAATGACGCGAAACCTAATTTTCCTCAAGACTCCTCGAGTCGACGCCGCTCCCGGATGAGGATGAGACAAACCCCCTCGCTCGTATTCCTGCTACACCTCTTGATTGAATGATACGACCAGTCTTCTGGGAGGCCAACAAGAGGAGAAGGTGAAATATTCGCATTGTCTGGTCTCCGACACTTTGCCCGAATTCGTGCATACGTTTTTCCGGCCGAGTTTCAATTTGAAGCGGCGGCGTCATTCAGGGTGCATCCGTTCTCCAAGGCGCGTTGTTGGTGTTGGTCCTAGATATGGCGGTCGGTCTCAGCGGATTGGGACGCCCCTAGGGCGCTGCGCCCTTCATGGTGGCGTGGGTGGTGCGCGTGCTTTGCCCTGAGATGGATTTGTACGAGGATTTGTCTTATTACGGCGTGAACATTGAGCAACATCTTGATATTCCACGTACGTACGTGCGCTTTCCTGCTTACCTTACGTCAGAGTTCAATGGTGGCATATCCGGTTAGTGTGAAGGCACATATGTGTGGGGCTGCTTGTGTGAGGGTTGAGGGAGGGAGAAGAGGGAAAAGAGGGGTGGAAATGCCTTTACATTTCGTCCTGGAGTTTGCAGGTTCAAGCGTTTCTGACGGTTAAATCCTTAGACGATTGTAATTGTGAATGAGGTGCATATTAATTGCAATTTTGTATCCTATATAGTTGCAAAATGTCAAAGGTATCTTTCAAACGTTTTCTCAAAAATTTTCTGAAATTTAAGATAAGGGTTAAACTTTTTTGGTGTTTTCTGGAATATCCAGATATTTCCTAACTATTTGAAAAAGTAATCTGTAATAATAGCACCTTAAATTCTAAACATTTCAAATGTTCAAATTCAAATTCAGACAACTAAGAAAGTATTTTGGAACCTTAATTGGAACCAGAACACCTAGATGTGGTTCAATAATTTCTGAAAATAAAATGAATACTTTATGGAAACTTTTAGAATCCTTACAAGCCATGCTTCAGTCTTCCCAGGAAAACTGGAAGAATTCATCTTAAGATACTTCAATTGAAGTAAATTGCCTAATTTCCAAAAACTAAGGAACTAGATAGTTTGAAAAAACTACTTGATTAAGATGTACCAGAAGACCATCAAAAATTATTTTCTATAAACCCCGAATACAAGTAAATTGATGAATTTAAGATAAGGATTGCACTGTTTTGGTACTTCCTGAAATGTCCAGATATTTTCTAACGACTGGGGAGCAAGAAGGTTACCACCTTAAGTTCTGGACATTTCAAATTTTGTAGGTTCTATGAAAAAGGAGTCTTTTGAAATCTTGATTGCAAATAGGTAATCTTGAATGTGGTTCTTGAAGATATTTCAATACTTACTGGAAAAAATAGAGTACTTTCTGGAAACTTCTAGAATCTTTTCAAGCCAGGCCTTACACTTCAAAAAAAGTCCGAAAGAATTTTCCTTAAGACACCTGAATTAAAGACTTCTGAGAAAGCTTATTGTTCATATAGGTAATTTTAACATATTTTTCCAGAGTATGAAAAATGATTTTCTGTAAACCCTGAATACAAAAAATTACTTATTATGTAAAGACAATGATATTTTTAAGGATATTATTTTTAAAGTTTCTGAAAATAGTCCTGATTGAAAGTAGATTTTCTATAATTTGATACTTCATGATATCTGATAAACTTCTGAAAAACATGGTCACTTGTTGAAAGATGTAGTAACCATTAATCTTCCAAGGTTCCTAGGATTCTAAATATTTTACAAGACCATGGAAAACGATTCCTTGATAACCCAGAAAAAATGCAGATTTCTTTTAATAACATCTTTGATGCTATTTTGCAAAATAGAGTACTGTAGGGGTGAAGGTGGGAAATGAGGGAAATACACTGATGTCTTAAAAACTTTAATAACTAAAAACTATAGAAAAAACTGCACAATTTTCGTCTTTACTTCACGGCGACTCGATTC
>JARJDZ010002190.1:0-14337 GCA_030264555.1 Aleochara sp. GC000083 | reverse complement strand
AATTTAAATTTGACATCTATTTCATACTTCAACTGCCGCCATTTTGGGGCAAAATTAACATATCTCTCTCTAATTTTAGCCTAGGGATTGCGTTACTTATAGTATCTAGTGACATTATTTTGACTGACAGCAGAACTTGAATTTATTTCGACGATTTAAAATGAATTGATAGATGAATGTCAGATTCTATACGTCGTACTAAAGATCTCTCCATAGTGAATTTGCCGAAGTATAAAATGCCAAATTATTTTACAAATATTGCAACTACAGTGTTTGGACACCGGGTTCGGATGGCAGCAATAAACATAGAAGCGACAAAAATTATTTTGTGAGGCAGCAAGTGTTCCATTTTTCCGATATCATAATTGTGAAAAATTACTTTCGAAATATATTGTTAATATATTTTGTTGCCTATAAGGAATTTGAAATTCTAAGGGAACAAAATCTCATGAAAAACAAACATTTATCCGATAAAATGAGAAGCACTCGTGCTATTACTGTTGATAATTTTGGAAAAAAACATTAGAGCACTAGTTTTGTAGGATATTGATTCTTAAATAAATTTCATTACTAGTAATTTAGCCAGGAAATTTAATTTACAATTGCGTCCAATTAATTTTGTCGTAGACGGAGTGGGTTTGAATTCCTCCTCTATCACACATCATTGTCGTGTTAAAATTGCTGCCATTTGTACAAATTTCGAGTTTGAAACAGATTTTCTCGTTTTGCCGGTCATTACACATATTCACAGTGTTTCTCTTAAGATTCCAAATAATATTGTTCTCGCTGATTCAGTGTTTGATGAACCAGGTGACATAGACATTTTGCTAGGGGTACAATATTTTTTTCGTTATTGTGTATTTGACAAATTTCAGTTTGCCGTAATTTACCTACTTTGCAAAAAACTAGGTTTGGTTGGATTGTCAGTGGTTTGATTTCTAATTTCTTAGTGAATAATATATCTCTCAGAAGACTTGATAATACTTTACAAAAATTTTGGCCTATTTATAACCTTCCAATGTTGAGCAACACAAATTTCGTCGCTTGTGAAGAACACTTTAAACATACAATGCGGCGTCATGATAATTGAAGATTTATAGAATCCTACCCTCTTAAACATCTTGATGTACTGGGAGAGACTAAAGAAATAATTGCGTTAAGACGTTACTACAATTCAGAAAGAAGGCTCTTGAAAACACCAGAAATAAAAGGTCATTATGATAACTGACTTCAAGAATGTCTTGAGTTTGGACATAAGTCTCCGGCGTCTAATGGCTCTAGCACTAAAAAGAATTACCTCCATCATCATCCGGTAATAGATATGTCAAAAATCACTACTAAAATTCATGTTGTCTTTGTTGCATCTGTTAAACATTGTCATTGGAAAATCTTTCAATGAATGTCAGGAAGTACTTCGTTTTCGATGTCAATGTGATTTCGGCCGATATAAATAAAATGAATAGACAATTTTTGATGGATATTTCGCAACGTGATCTACAACGCATCTTTTGGCTATCACAACCTGATGCTCCGTTAGGAGAGTATATACTTAAAACAGTAACATTTGGAACATCAATTAAGGCAAGACAGCCTGATATATTTTGTTGTATTCAACATGATTTCTATGTTGATGATTTTTTGTCAAGTGCCTATACAATAGAAGGCGCTAAACTATTGAAAACATTCTGTCGATTCAATCTTACGATCTGGATGTTTTGAACTAAGAAAATGGCGTTCAAATGCAAGTGAACTTTGTTCGGGATCGAATAATATATCAGACGTATTGGATTTTGGCCAAAAAGAAGAATCAAAAACCCTAGGAGTATTGTGGAAATCTAATTTGGACATTTTAACTTATCGGGTATCTAATGATACAAAAATTTCAATTACTAAACCTTCATTTTTATCTTCAGTCGCTCAAATATTCGATCCTCCGGGTCTTATTGCGCCAGTCACTGGCGTAGGAAAGATGATAATGCATAAATTATGTCGTTTAAAATTATCGTGGGATGACTCCCATAGAATCTTTAAATACACAAAACTCAATGTCGATAACTCGTCTCATCGTTCGTAATTGTATCACATGCTTTCGTGAGAAACCTATTGCATTTATCCCCAAAATGGCTCAATTGCCCAAAACTAGGGTACTACCGTCGGGGCCGCTTGACAATAGTGGTCTTCATTATGCAGGCCTTTGTATGCTAAAGAGAATCAGAGGTCGTGTCATAAAGGCTATTCATGTCGAATTGGTAAGGATTTGACCACAGAAACTTTTTTAGCTGCGTAAGGCATATGATAGCTCGCCGTGGTCGACCAATCATTGTTTATTCCGATAATGGGACTAATTTTCTAGGAGTTAATCGTGAATTACGAATTTCCTATGCACTCATTGTGATGAGGTATCAGAATCTATGAACATACTTGGCATTGATTGGATCTATATCCTTGCCCGTAGCCCACATATGGGCGGTTTGCGGTAAGCTGAAGTAAAATCGGTTTAATTTACGGCATACTATAGGTTCTAGAATTCTCACTTATGAAGAAATGTATACTCTTCTTGTTCAAGTGGAAGCTATTTTAAATTATCGTCCCTTAACCGCTTTGTCTTCTAATTTCAATGATGTAGGTCCTATCACTCCTGCTCATCTCTTGTGCGGTCGACCACTGATTCATAGTGAGATAACTAGTGTATATGAGGAAAAAAAATTTTTTTTTCAAAAACCATGAAATAAAGAGAACCCACAAATTTCTGAAGTTGCAAAAGAAAGATAATTTGGGGTCCAGCTAACTGCGCAGAAATCAAAACAGGGTTCAAGCTACTGTAACAAATATGTTCTTGTACTTTGAGCTTTTAACAAATAGTTATTCATATAATAAATATCTTACTGGCGCTTATATTATAATATTACCTATGCGTTTTATTAGTGACTAAATTGAATATTAGCAAATCGTCAAAAAACGGTCGTACAATTTTCTACAAGTGGGAAAAATAAACATCTTTTTTCTTACTTCAGCGTATAATGTTGCATTTTCTATGCGGGTTTTTAGTGACAAAAATTGAATATTTTTCACTTGTCAAATCAGTGACGTACATTTTTCTGCAAGTGGAAAAAATGAATTCTTTTTTTTTTCTACAAGTGAAAGATATGAATGACATCTCACAAAATAAAGTGCTATTGTTACTAAGGTATCAAGTTTTTAAGGTTTGGTAAACATAATCATAATGTGCCATCTCAAACGAAATTGTGACATTTGAAATGTCATATCAAAAATTGTTAATGTAATTTTGGATTATGTGGCTTCTTGGAACATTGTATCAACTTTTCTCCAGTAAGATAAAATATCGTATATTACTCGTGTGCGAAATGCCATAATAATCTCGTGAAATTTGTGTATCACTCGTGCTATCGCACTCGTGATTCAAATCTTTCACTCATTTATAATTTTTCATTTCTCACACTTATAATATAATCTACTATTATATTTCATCGCGCAATAATTGAACTGTTATCCCATGGTTACCAGAGATGTGAAGTTACTTATTATGCTCTCCATGGCGTTATGACTTGATTACACCCGCCTGGGCATAATAACTTCCAATGTTCCAAGAAGCAAGAAAATCCAAAATTACTTCATAATTTTTGATATGAAACTTCAAATATCACAATTAAATCGTCAGAATTCCGTTTGAACTGGCACATTATGATTATGTTCACCAAGCCTTAAAATCTCGATCAGTTAGTAACAATAGCTATTTATGCCGCTCAAGGGCCTAGGTAACTTATAGCAAACTCCAATGCATTGAGGCGTTTTTTTCTAAAATGGAACATAGGGAAATAGCATGGTTTGTTCAGTGTTAAAAAAAAGCACTGTATACATAATGTACATGTACATGTAATATATAAGATCTCTGTGCTCCAGTAAGATAAGTAACTATTAACAATTGGTAGACATGTTGATAACACAGAGTAACCAGAGAGCCAACTCTCTGTCGGCACCTTTGATCTTTTTCTGTCGATTTACGTGACCGTGATTGTACCACTGGGCGGAGTTACGATTTGAACAGTGACACCCCGCCCCATGTGATACTTTTCCCTGTTGATTATTTGTTAAATTTATTTACTAGGCTATGATACGCAGCTACCCGCGACCCAACCAAAACAATGTTTTTATTATGCGCTTATCATGCATTTTTAGCTAGAGAACTAAGCTCCACCCATTGGTACAAATNGCACTTATCATGCATTTTTAGCTAGAGAACTAAGCTCCACCCATTGGTACAAATCAAGGCCTCCTAAGTTGGCAGAAAATATTCGGTAGAGTTGGCTCTCTGGTTACTCTGTGCTACTACACTCTCTTCTTAACAATAGAAAATAGGTGGAGCCCAATATTAGGCGTCAACTTTTTAGTCGCTTAATATGACTTCAATCCCAGCGCCTTAATTAGATGACTAATTTGAAAGTTTTAGGCCCGGTTTCACAAACGTTCCTTAAATTTTAATGATCATCAAAGTAGCTAATCCATGATTAACTGTCACAATTGTGTTTCACAAACGTTGATTAAATCCAAATCCTTAACTCCTATTGGCCGAATACATAACGAACGTCAAATTTATGTATCACTAACTAATCAATGAATTAAGGAACGTTTGTGAAACCGGGCATTAAAGTTTCAATACTTAGTGCGACTCAATATCTATGCCTCTATTTGCGATTTTATTCAATATATGTTCACATTATGCTGCAAAATAGATATAAATATTTCATAAACAAAATGTCCTATTAAAACATTTAGTTTGACTCCAAATGGCTTAAAAAGCATAATAAGTCATAGAATGTAATGTAGGCTTCAATGTCTGAAAATTTTGGATGGAATCAGTTCAGCTGTTTTGGCTCTGGGATTGAAGTCAATTTGTGCAATTTGCTCGATGAAT
This sequence comes from Aleochara sp. GC000083, assembly GCA_030264555.1. Lineage (NCBI taxonomy): Eukaryota > Metazoa > Arthropoda > Insecta > Coleoptera > Staphylinidae > Aleochara > Aleochara sp. GC000083. Next base: position 9,404 of record JARJDZ010002190.1, on the reverse strand, counting down.
TGTCGATTTCGGATAAACAATAAGGCAAATATTTTTTTAAATATTTTTCTCACAATCTACTACAATCCTTACATCAACAAAATAACTTACAAGAGAAAAATAAGTTAAATTCAAAGTCGCCAAAAAGTGATATACCGCCTTAATTGGGTACTTAACTGTTTAGAGCACGTGTTGCTACTATCGCATTCTGAAACGATACAGCTGAGCTGCCGACATTTCGGCACGAAAAAGATGTTGGCCATTGACCGGCCGGGCTCCGTTGCCACGATCTATCGTTGCCTCTTAGTCGAAATGATTTTCTGCATTTTCAGTAGACTTCCTAAAAATATTCTGTCTCACAAACCTTCTCCTGACAATTCCAAATGCAATAAAAGAAAAATTAGACAAATTGATCCAGCCGTTCTCACGTGAGGTCATTTTTAAGTTTGGGCATTTCATTTTTTTAATATGGATCACTCGAAAGTGATATAACGGAACTTGTAATAATCTGACAGTTTGGGCGTAGCGGATATAAATCGGTAGGCATAAGAAACGACTCTTTTCAGACCTTCTAAGTTTGAATAATTAGAAATAGTAAATGGATCCTGAAGTTGTCCAAGGAGAGTTGCAATGAGGGCGACGCGCGGACCTGATTCTGAGTCCTCGAACTCGAGGGTAAGTTGAGTAGGCCATTTATTAGATGGCATGGATAGAAACGCTGGTCCACGCCACCAGAGATAGGATATTTGAAGTTGCATTGGTGAGAGGCCGCGCGTGCCTAAGCTGGATTTTCAGCCAGTTTGATCTTGATCCTGAAGTGATATCAAAAAATGAAGGTCACTTTATACATGAAACTTGCTAAAGCTCTATCAAAATCTGTTCTCAGATTTTCAAAATTCTGAGTTTCAGTCCAATGGACGGTCCATACCAGCAGACCAACGGACATATCGATTTCATAAATTAACTAAAGTTCGTTGACAGGCAATTGCCAGAACAAAAGAGCACCGTAGATTCCCGCCTAGGGACTGAGAGCGATTTAAGAGGCGCTACACGACCCTTGGCACAAAGTAGCGCGCAACTAATGACGTTTTGGCTGTTGATGCACCGAAGATATAGACAAGCGCCATGGCGCGCCATATGCCTTTGTAGAGGCGTCACTGAAACCATGGATATCGTAAGAAACGTAATTTGGACAAAGAATGCCGCAGAATTGTTAAATTAAAATGAACCGGTAACGATTTGTGGTAATTTGACCATTCGTAAGCGAGGTCGAAGGGCAGAGATTCATCCCATGAGACTCCTTGGCTTCATAGCCATTGGATCATTTGCTTAGCAGCCATAACGCATGGGCAGAGCAGTCCTAACGGATCAAATATTTGTGAAATAGTAGAAAGTATAGTGCGCTTAGTAATTTGTGAGCAAGCTCACTTATTCGATATCTAAGGTCATCGGATTCAGGATGCCATCACATTCCGAGAGTACTAGAGGGCGAGTTGTCAAGCAATGCGAACTCAAATGCGGGAGCATCGCGACGGCACAAATCACTGAGAATCTCTGGGTAATCTGTTTAGCATCAACCCCACCAGATATCAACTATTGCTCACATTGATTATTTGAGCAAAAATCCCAGAATCTAGAGTTTATTCGCTCAATGGAAACCGAAGTCATGTATACAGGGTGGACACCCTGAACTATTGCCATGCAAACAGACATTTCAACAAATTTGTCCTTCTACAGACAATATTAATGCGTAGAGGGAGGAGATACTAGTACCAATGCGATTTTCCTGGGGAAGTCGATAAGAATGTAACATTTTATGAGACTCTTTCTTGCACCGATATCATGTGTGACGTAACCATCACTAGCTCGGCTCCGTCCCGCGCTGGTTCGCGATCCATCGAGCCTCTCAGTCAAGTATCTCGCACTTGCGTGTTGTTCCGCTGCCTCGGCGAACCTCGTGGGTTCGTGGAGGGGATCTCTGGGCTGTCGCCGCGACCGATCACGGTCGTACCACAGAACAACCAGGGGGCCTATTCTGTAACACTAAAACGGACAGCGTTTTGCGTTGGTTATCCAAAATGACGTCGCTTTCGTCTACCGTTGCGACTGGCGCATTCTGCAAGTAGCATGCGTATCGTTTCCGAAAAACGCTGAGCGATTTCAAAAACGCAACCAAAACCATGCGTTTTGCTAGTCGCTTTCGTTTCACGCTTCGTCTAAGTGTCACGTTTCATCTTACCGTTGCAATGGCGTGGAACAGTAATAATTTCTTAGCACTCGACATTTTGAGAAATTTGAAGCAGGCTGAAGCTCATTTTTATGCTGAACCAACTGCTCAACCACAAGAAGCATTCCATTATTCGGAGGAAAAATTTGTAAAGTTATTCCGCTTGTCCAAACAGCGAGAGTAAGTGTGCTAGAACAACAGTTGGAGCCTCTTATGAGGCAAAGACAACGTGTTACTGGATTAAGTATTCGAACAAAAGTGAGCTTCTTAAAATGTTTTGGTATGTTTTATAATTTGTCTCCTATACTATTTTAGATATTGGTTGCTCTTCGATTCTTGGCTGCAGGAAGCTATCAACTAGATGTTGGGAGCAACAGAGCCCTATGTGTTAGTCAGCCATCTGTGTCACGGTGTCTTCATGAGGTGGTGGATGCTTTAAATCATCCACATATACTTAATCAGTACATATCCTTTCCTCAAACAAGTACAGCATTAAACACTGTGGCTCAAAGATTTTTTGAAGCACATGGACTGCCTGGAATTATTGGATGTATTGATTGTACTCATGTGGCAATAGTTGCTCCAACCCAACATGAGCACCTTTACATGAACCGTAAACGCTTTCACTCCATTAATGTGCAGATGATTTGTGATGAGAAAATGAGGATCATGAATGTGAATGCAAGATTTCCAGCACTCATGATTGCTACATTTGGAATAACTCCAATATTAGCCAATTTTTGCAAAATTTACCATCAGCAAGTAGGGGAAATTTCTATTTATTTGGGGATTCTGGGTGTTCGCGCACCACCACCCACTCTCGCTTTGTCTCCCACTACACTTCCATATTTCGGGAGAATTAAGGGATGGGGCGCTCATAACTGGAGAAATAAAATATTCTTCAAACCTTCAAAGTGGTAGCACTCATTTTTTCTTACACTACGATCCGAACTTACTCGCCGTCGTCAAAAACCCTCGCATTGTGCAACTCGAAGAAGTTGAATTAGGCTCAGCAAGTACGAGAACAACATCACTCGACAATCCGCATCTATAACTACAACACGCTCTTCGCAAATTGCTCCTTCGAGCCGGATGCTGGGCACCTTCGACGCTGTTCTTCACAATAATTCGACAATCAGGGTAATTGGCGTCCATCGACAATATTTGCGGCGTCACTTTCTATTCCGGTAAGTTCCTATCCTTTTATTCATTATATCTTTGGTTTGTGTTGGCACAATGACTGAACTACGTACGTTAAAATATAAGCGCGGATCTCTTAAAGCGCAAATTACTACTTTCAAAACCTATCTCGATCAAGAGACATTTAACGTAAATACACTAAAAGATAGATGTCACAAAATATCTCAGCTAGACGCTGAATTTAATGAAATTCAAGGCCAAATCGAACTCCTATCACACAATGAAGATAGTGAAAATATTTTTATCGACATACACGAGCGATCAGAATTTTCAAATCAATTAACGTTCGCTCTCGATAAGGCCCATAATCTAATTCAAAAACTTGAAACATCAATACCCTCTGCTTCGCCCTCTTCCATGAGGGGCTCAAATAATTTTATCAATATTAAACTGCCAGAAATCTCTCTGCCCAACTTCGACGGGAATTTTTCGCACTGGCGGGAATTTATTGACAACTTCAAATCAATTATCGATAGCAATACGAACATATCCAAAGCGCAAAAATTGTGTTATCTGAAAAGATCGGTAAGCGGCGAGGCTGCAGATTTAATTAGCTCATTTGAGCAAACAGATATGAATTATTCTATCGCGTTACAAATGCTCATCGATAAGTATGACAATCAGCGCAAGATAGTTTACAGCCACGTCCAAGCTATTTTGGAAATACCGGTCCTCATGAAGGAAAATCATAAAGAGCTTCATCACATTATCTATACTGCGGAACGCCATATGCTTTGTCTGAAGGCATCAGGTGTAGAAATATCTGCCTGGGACGCGCTCATCGTCCCAGTACTTTCATCAAAATTAGATCCTAACACGCAAAAACTATGGCAGGCAAAAATTAACAGCGACCTTTCTAAAAAGGACATACCGAGTTATGCCACATTTATGACATTTCTAAAAACGCATTATGGTACCTTAGAAAGTATAAGTGTTCAGAATAAAATTCGATGTAATTCGACTCAACCCACAAGTCATAAACCATGGAAAGCTCTCACGTCAACACAACCACATTGCGTGATTTGTTCACAAAATCACTACATTCAAGAATGTAAATCTTTCAAGGGAATGTCCCACTCTGAGAAACACTCTCAAGTGAGAGATAATAACTTATGTTACAATTGCCTCAGAAAGGGACACTCTACCAAATACTGCCGTTTTCCTTTGTGCAAAATCTGCAATAAACGGCATCACGTACTCCTACATATGAACGAATTTTTAAGTTCATCAGCCGAATCTTCACAGGCAAACACAGCTGGGATCGCTTTGACATCCCAGCACAATCACAGCAATAAAGCTGTACTTGTATCAACCGTTCAGATAAACGTTTCTGGTGCGAACGGTAAAATTTTTAAAGCACGTGCTCTTCTCGATTCCGCCTCACAATCGAACTTCATAACTGAGGAATTTTTCAATAAATTGGGCCTAACTTCGCAGCCAACAGACCTAACAATTAGTGGCATTTCAAATCTTCAAGAGAAAATATCCTCACAAACTTCAATACGTTTCTCATCAAGAACTACAAAATTTTCCAAACAAATAAATTGCCTCATCCTAGGCTCAATAGCCGAACTAGTGCCAGAGTGCACATTCGATAAATCTAAGTTATCTATTCCAAAGCATATTCAGCTGGCAGATGAATCTTTCAACATCTCCGAAAGAATAGACATACTTATTGGCGCCAGTAAATTCTGGGGATTATTAAGTGTAGGACAAATTCGTTTAGATGACTCGGGTGGATCGTCGGTGGAGTGTTATCATTTCCATACAACACCAACCGTCACTTAGTTTATCTTTCCACCTCACAGCTCCATGATAAGGTATTAAATTTTTTTGATGATCCCAACGTCAACCAAAGCACTCCTCATCGGTCCATCGAGGAACAATATTGTGAGCGCCACTTCATAGAAAACACTACTCGTTCGGAAGATGGCAGATTTATCGTTCGACTGCCGCTTAAACCAAATTACGAAGAACTCGGTGATTCTTTAGTTTCAGCAAAAAGAAGATTCTACTCATTAGAAAAGAAATTTATTCGTCAACGTTCATTTCACAAAAGATATGCAGAATTTATGGCCGAATATGAAACACTAGGCCATATGTCAATTTGCCGTCAGACAAATGAGTTTGGCTTTTTCCTCCCTCATCACGGTGTTGTAAAGAAAAGCAGTGTAACGACAAAACTCCGAGTGGTATTTGATGGATCGCTGCAAACAACATCTGGTCTCTCACTCAATGATGTGCAATATGTAGGGCCAACTATTCAAAGCGACCTGTTCTCAATCTTACTACGATTTCGTATGCACAAATTTGTACTCACTGCAGACATCAAACAAATGTACAGGCAGGTAATTGTTCATGGACAGGATCGCATTTTTCAAAATATACTTTGGCGAACTAATAATCGTGAACCATTAAAGTGTTACACGTTGAATACAGTAACCTACGGGACTTCCTCCGCGCCTTTTCTGGCCATTCGTTGCCTATTTGAATTGGCACAATTAAATAAACCTACTCATCCTATCGAAGCGGAAATTATAGAAAGAGATTTTTACGTCGACGGTCTAATTACTGGCGCAGATGACGTTGAAACGATCGACATGTATAAAAGAAATATTTCGGAAATTTTAAAGCAAGCGCAGTTTGAACTTACAAAATGGAACACAAACGCCAATGATTTACGCTGCCAAGAATCAATAAATCTGAACGGAAGTGATGTTAAGGCACTAGGCATATATTGGAATTCCGAACATGATAAAATAATGTATTCCGTGAATCATCCTAGGTTAAAAAAATGCGCAACTAAACGAAATATTTTATCAGAAGCCGCATCACTTTTCGATCCTTTAGGATTAGTTGCCCCAGTCATAATAATTCCGAAATTATTAATTCAAAAATTATGGCAACTTAACCTCGGCTGGGATGAAGGCATTCCGTTGGACCTTCAGACAATATGGTCCGATTTCCAAACGGACATTAAATACATCGAAAAAATTTCAATTAATCGCTACGTCGTACAGGCAAATGCAAAACGGTTAGAACTGCATGGTTTTGCGGACGCATCCGAGAAGGCGTACGGAGCGTGCGTATATGTCCGAACAATCTCTAACGACAATTCGGCATCATCTCGTTTATTAACGGCCAAGTCACGGGTAGCTCCAACAAAGAAAATATCATTACCCCGTTTGGAGTTAAATGCATGCCTCCTTTTGGCTCAATTAACGGACCACATATTAAAGGATCCTAAATATAAACATTTAGTTCATGACGTCTTCTATTGGAGTGATTCCACGATTGCACTTTGTTGGATTCGAGCCTCACCGTCGCGATGGCAGACTTACGTCGCCAATCGAGTCGCCGAAATACAGCGACTCTCTGACTCTAAGAATTGGCAACATGTCGCGACTGAAGACAACCCGGCAGATCACATTACAAGAGGGATGAGCTCCCAATTACTAAAGGTCTGTGATTTATGGTGGTATGGTCCAAAGTGGTTGGGCGAAACCACGCTTCCATCACCTCACAGCGGGCCATGCACTCAACTTGATAATGTCCCAGAAGCGAAAACAAAGACATTCATTGCAAGGGACAAAGAAACTAATGAAATCTTTTCGAAATATTCCTCTTTAAATAAATTACTAAATGTTATTTCATATGTTTATCGCTTTATCAATCGCGATAAGACAAGGTCGAAGTTTGTCACAGCGCTTGAACGTCAGCGCTCTCTTGAAAAACTTATTCATCTCGCACAGCGCGAAACACATAAAGAAGAAATAAGGATTCTTTTAAATAAGCAGCGCTTGCCAAATAATTCAGCAATTTTAAGATTGTTTCCCTTTGTCGAAGCGACCACTAAGCTCTTGCGTGTAGGTGGACGTATTGCCCATAGCGAACTATGTCATGACAAGAAGCATCCGATCATATTGCCCAAGAATCATCCGCTAACAATCTTGATTGCGGAACATACCCACAGGAAAATGCTTCATTGCGGCCCACAAGATCTTCTCTACCATTTACGCGACGCATATTGGCCAATCGCCGGACGACAACTAACCAAAAAGGTTTTTCAAAATTGCGTACAATGTTTCAAGGCAAAACCAAAAACACAAGAGTATATTATGGGGAATCTTCCCCCAAAGAGAATTGCCGCTGATTTTCCATTTGCGACCTGTGGGGTCGATTTTGCAGGTCCATTTTTCATTAAAGATCGGCTTGGACGTGGTTGTAAAATATCAAAGTGCTACTTATGCTTATTCGTATGCTTTAGCACAAAGGCCGTTCACTTAGAACTAGCAACCGACCTAACTACTGAAAATCTTATCACGGCCCTCCGCCGATTCACCTCACGCAGAGGTAAACCACATACCATTTGTTCAGATAACGGTACAAACTTCATTGGCGCAGAAAAAGAATTAAATAAACTGGCCAAATTATGCCAAACATCGAAGTTCGGAGAAGAGATTTCTACAGAGGGTATTGAATGGTAGTTTATACCTCCCAGATCCCCACATTTTGGAGGATTGTGGGAGGCAGCTGTGAAATCAGTCAAAAAAATCTTACGTAGGATTATTGGTAATATTAATTTAACGTACGAGCAACTTTCAACTGTGCTAATACAAATCGAGGGTATGCTGAATTCCCGACCATTAACCCCAATGAGTTCTGATCCACACGATTTAAACCCTCTTACTCCATCCCATTTCCTGATCGGACGAAAAATTACAACAACGCCAGATCCAGAGGTCACGCACCTTCAAATGAATCGTCTCTCTAAGTAACAACATCTCCAAATGTTGACCCAGCATTTTTGGACTCGCTGGAAGCGCGAGTATCTACAAGGGCTTCAAGAACGCTCGAAATGGCGACAGCAGCAGCCCCCAATGAAGAAGGGCGACCTTGTAGTCGTTGCAGAGGAAAATAGTCCACCTTGTCATTGGCGAATGGCCCGTATTCTAGAAACATATCCAGGCAAGGACGGGATTCCTAGAGTAGCCACCATAAGGACAACCACAGGGGACATCAAAAGGCCCATCATCAAACTGGCGAAATTACCCGTGGAAACAAATGTTCCATAAAACAAAAATTCGTCTTTTTAACCATATTTTCTTCAATTTGTATATACCATATTGTACACTTACATCAGGTACCCTATCTGGGCATATGTTCAATGTACTTCAATTTTATGCTATGTAATTATTTTTGTTATTAATTTGTCTGTTGAAATGCAAGCTTTTCAAGGCGGGCGGCATGTTCGCGCACCACCACCCACTCTCGCTTTGTCTCCCACTACACTTCCATATTTCGAGAGAATTAAGGGATGGGGCGCTCATAACTGGAGAAATAAAATATTCTTTTGCAAACCTTCAAAGTGGTAGCACTCATTTTTTCTTACACTACGATCCGAACTTACTCGCCGTCGTCAAAAACCCTCGCATTGTGCAACTCGAAGAAGTTGAATTAGGCTCAGCAAGTACGAGAACAACATCACTCGACAATCCGCATCTATAACTACATCACGCTCTTCGCACACTGGGTATCCGTTGAGACCGTGGTTATTAACGCCAATTTTGCCGGAGCCTATTCCAAATTCTCCAGGGGCAAAATATAACCAGAAATTCTGCCATATTCGCTCCATAATTGAGCAATGTTTTGGACGCCTAAAAAGCCGTTTTCGATGTTTACTCCAGCACCGAACATTGCACTACAGTCCAGAGACCGCCAGTAAAATTGTCAATGCTTGTGCAGTGTTACATAACATATGCCAAGAGCATAATATCCCCATCATAAATGATGCAGAATCTGAAGATAGTAGTAATAGTGGGAACTCTATTACTATGAGTGAGGAGAGTCTATCATTCCTTGATAATTATGGCTCAAGAAGTGAATTAGCTGAAGGTCGCATTGTTCGTGAACGTCTTGTTAGAATTGTTAGTCAATGAAATAAAAATATTTTTTGTACACAATTGCAAGTTATTTTATTTTATTTCAAATACTGAAA
>JARJDZ010002183.1:0-48595 GCA_030264555.1 Aleochara sp. GC000083 | reverse complement strand
TTTTCAAAGACTATAGTCTTTGGTACATTTTTGCACATTTTCAAAAAAGTTTCAGGATTTTCAGGAAATGTTGCTAGAAACATTTAGCACCTTATTCTGAATGAAACGCAAAAAAAATCAGTCAAGAAGTCCCATTACTTTTCGAGTTATTCAACTTTAAAGAATGTTGCTATTTTTGCAAATTTTTCACATACACACATTTTTCGACCAATTTCGGGCGTTGAAAATGTGCAAAGACTATAGTCTTGGTACTAATTTACGACAATTTTATGGGCTCGAAAATGAGCAAAAACGATAGTCTTGGTATTGATTTTCGGGCAATTTCGTACGTTGAAAATGTGCAAAGACTATAGTCTTGGTACTATTTTTCGGCGAATTTCGGGCGTTGAAAATGTGCAAAGACTATAGTCTTGGTACTAATTTTCGACAATTTTATGGGCTCGAAAATGAGCAAAGACTATGTATAGTCTTTGTATTAATTTTCGGGACAAAAAATAAACACAAATGACAAATATAAGATGACTACAATGTGTGAACCATATAATATAAAATTCACAACAAAGCATTCATCCAACACAAAGTAATGATATTTCAGTATTTCTGATTGTTCATAAAACCAACCCACCTCATAAAACCATCCGTACCCGCAAATTTCTATTGGTCATAAAAACCAACATTCAACGGCCCGACCATAGACAGGGGGAATAAAGTGCTACTTTCCACCCGCTCATTCAGGTGGTCATAAAAACCAATTCTCGGCGGAGCGACCATAGACATAGGGTATAAAGTGCTACTTTACTCCCGCAATATTTTATGGTCATAAAAACCAAACCCCAACGGACCGATTATACACAGGGAATAAAGTTGCACTTTACTCCCGGTTTTAAACTTGCTAAGCTGTCATAAAACCAATATTCAACGGACCGACTATATGTGGGGAATAAAGCGTCACTTTACTCCCGCAACGAATTAATTCCATTACGACCACGAGCATACTTTCTTTCATCTATGAGCATAACCAAGAAAACCAGCAAACCACAGGCAAGGTGCAAATAAAACATGAAATAATATTAAAAATTAAGATTATTAATTAACTATAAGCAAGAAGAAGGAAGAGGTCCAACAGTAGACACCATAGCTACAAATTGCCACACCACATGTATATAAACACTACATTACTCTAATGGTTTATACAATACCATATCAAGCTGCTGCAGTAACATACCATCATATCGAATGTTCAAACAGTTGCATCTGTAACAATATAAATACAGAAATATTAAATAAAAACAAGGAGTTTGTTCACATTAATTGCACACATATTGAATATATAGGAATGAATTGTTTATACAATTACATACACACCTGTAGCAGTTACATACTTCAAGGCGAATGCCATGTTGTTCTACCTTTCTCCAACAAGACTTGCAGAAACTGTAATAATTAAAATAATGAGACACTTATTCACATATCAAATATACAGTAATAAATTGTTTATAGAATACCTCAAATTAGTGCTGCTGTTACTCACATCACATGGAAACCCATGCATAATCTCCTATTTTGCTTGAAAGTTCCAACAACAGGGGAAGAAGACTCCAATAATACTTGCAGATTCTGTAATAATAAAAATAATGAGTTATTTGTTAACATATAGAATTTGTAAGAATGAATTGTCTAAACAATACCTTGGACCCTAGCAGTTGATATATGCTTTGCAAACACCCTTGCAAAATGCTGTGTTGAAAGTTCCTCCAATGATGATTCCAACAATCCTCACAACCTTTGGAAGAATAAAAGTAATACAATAGTTGTATAATTATTAAACTTACAGAAATTAATTGTTTAAATAATGCCTTAAGCAACAGCAGCTTATACATACATAAACTGGTTACTGCTTCACAATGTCTGACGAATACTTCAAGATCTTCCAACATGTGATAAACACCACAACAATCCTTACAGCCTCTGCAACAGTAAAAGTAATGAGGAAGCTGCACACATATTGAACTTTCAGAAATATAATATTTAAATAATACAACTAAAGCAACAAAAGCTGTTACATGCAGCAATTGATTACTACTGATTACTACTGACAATACTTGAAGGTCTTGCAACTTGAGATAAGGATTACAACAAGCCTCACAGCCTCTGTAGCAGCAAAAGTAATAAGATAGTTGTATACTAATTGAACAGAATATATTGTTTAAATAATACCTTGACCAACTGCAGCATTATGCACATCAATTGGTTACTGCTTCACAATGCCTCCCAATGCTTGAAGGTCTTGCAACTTGTCTTGCACGCACAACAATCCTCACAGCCTCTGTATCAAAAAAAGTAATAAAACAGTTGTATACTTATTGAAGATACTTAAATATATTGTTTAAATAATACCTTGAGCAACTGTAGCTGTTATGCACATCTATTGGTTACTGCTTCACAATGCCAGAGAATGCTCAAAAGTCTTGCAACTTGAGATAAAGATCACAGCAATCCTCACAGCCTGTGAATCAATAAAAGTAATAAGTTAGTTGTATACTTATTGAAGATACAGAAATATGTTTAAATAATACCTTGAGCTACTGCAGCTGTTATGCACATCAATTGGTTACTGCTTCACAATGCCAGAGAATGCTTGAAGGTCTTCCAACATATGATAAAGATCACAACAATCCTCACAGTCACTGTATCAATAAAAGTATTAAGATAGTTGTATACTTATCTCATTGGAGATTACTGATAGCACCATTAGCAGTTGGGTCAGGGGACTGGAATAGAATACCTTCACTTTCTTTACATATTGTTCAACTAAAATGTAAATCATGTAAATTCTACAAATGATTATACAGAATTGTAGTATGTTACCTTTGAATGCAGTCTTCTATCGTATTTAAGTATATTTTTTAACTTATTTCTAGTTTTAGATGGTTGTAACAGCTCCATTCCTTTCACAGCCAAGTTAATATTGTGCATATAAATATATGTATAAATAATTTTACATGACACCAAATCACATGTTATAATCAGGAAAAATTCTTGAACAAAAGTTTGCGCATGCGCATTTTAATAGAGTAGTAAAGGGTGGTCGCCCACTGGCGGTAAAATAACGCCTAGTGTAGATTTACCTTAAGCGTATTCTTGGTTGCATACCTATAGCTGGGATTAGCAAATCGACCAATACTAGCTGCTGACTTCCAAAGTTGATTTAATAAAATCGTATTTCGCGACAGTTGTCTCTGTTTGTAATATATTGTTCTTATAAAACATTCACATTCACTTTTCATTTTAACAGATTCTATTGGCGAAACATTGATCTCGCATTCAACCGATTTGCAGTAGAAATCACTAGAATAGTTATATTTCGCGACTAGGAAGTGATAAATCTGCCGCCAACTTTCAAATGAAGTGTGTTGATGGAGTGAAACTTCAATAATAACAATTCTGTTGGTTGTAGAATCGCTGGGTACGTTCGGTCAAAGCTTAGTGACTATAAAACCTGCTGGCTCCAAACTTCAACAATCAGTTAGCTTCATTTGAAAGTTGCACAAGTTACTGCTGATTATCAAACATGGTCTAATAAAGGAAGTATCAGAAAACTTGTTTGCATGTTGCAAAAGAATTATTTTATATTTTATATTGAACTTGCGCTTATTTCTTAGCTTTCTTAGTCTCAGCCTTCTTTCCCACTGCGTTCTTCTTCACAATGGGCTTGTCACCACCCTTGACCTTCTTGCCAGTGAGGGTTCCATTCCTGGTCGCGGTCTTCCTTAAAGTCAAGTAGGTAAACGTACGAATACGGTTCCTCCTGGACTTGGCCTTGCGCAACTTGAAGCGGTCAAAGTCAGACATTTCCGACCTCTACAAAAAGAAAGATAATATAAGTCTCCAAAAAAATACCCATAGTTTAAGTAATATAAATTGATAGATATCAGTAAAATTATATATAGCTTCATATGTGTATCAGACGGCAATTCCTATCAAAAATAATGGGATCATCATAAAATACAATTTAATAAACATTTTCTAGCAATAAAATACTTGCCTTCTGTTTTGATTCCAACTTCTTGGCCCACAGGGATGCATTCCACTTTTTCAGCACTTCACCATCAGTCCATGCCTTGCGAACAACGCGAGTCGGCGCAGTGAATGGATACTTAATGCTGAATTTGGTTAAATGGAGCTGATTCAACCTAATTTGTGTGCGTGGAACATTGGTGCATGGGCCATCAACCAACACCTAGGAGAAAAATGACTATTAAACAAAATCTAAATAGAAATTTCAGAAGCCATCAAAATATTAATTCAGACCAAAACAATATTGGCTTCATTTATGTATCAGCCGGCAATTCCTATCAGTAAAAGGCTCATCATGCAACATGACTTTAAGATTGAAATCTTCAAAATTATGCTCACCCTTGTTTGGTCAATAACATCCACGATGCTGACCAACTTTCCTTTCTGTGGGCCATCGGCAATTAAGGCCACGCGGCCTGTTTCAACAAACCTTTTGAAGGGCTACAAAAGAAAACTCCATTTAGCGTCAACAAACATGTGTTTTTAAGGTTAGGAAAATATCTCCAAGTGAACACATAGTTTATTGCGTTCAGCAAGCATTTTAGTAGTTATGTTCCACTTCTAATTAAATTTAGCGCATCTTTTAGCATAGATATTCCATTATATTTTCAAAAACGAATATTTTCTTTGATGTAACACGATGGACGACTTACCATGATTAGACGTTGTTGAAAAAGAAGTATGTCTACCGGAAACTCGACTGATTTTGACTCGGCGCATCCACGAATGCGCACGGTTTATTGTTGGCAGCACTGAACTATGGTTATATTCCAAAAATAAACTTCCCCAAAGCAAACGTCAGTGACTTGTGAAACTGAAAATAATTATTATTTGCGTGCCAAATATGCGCAGTTTGCAATGTCTAAAACGTTTACGACATATGGGAGTAACTACGGATACGTGATCAACATTAAAGTCAGTGTGTGATATAGCACAAATATTAAAGGCAGAGTTTTTATAGTTATTGCTGGTAAAAATGTACCCCGAAAATTTTTATCCGAACCAGCAGTATATTCGTAAGTGGAAACAAACCATTAATTTTTGCATTAATAGTAGAATTTCAGCAAAATCAGAATCAATGATGAATGCTCGACCTCCACCAAAATCTATTTACATCAATAAGAATATAGTACATCCAGCAACTACAAAAGTACTGGTTAATCCAAACTTTACCAGGCAAGTGCATGTAAATCCAAACTTTGCCAATCGGAATAATTATGTCCCAACTGTGTTCATTAACCCAAAAGTGCTGAATAAGGGCGCTATTTTACAAGCTCCTGCAAGGACACAAGTTCTACAACAAAATATCTATATGGAAAGTACCAGTAATGTGAATAATTTATCTCAATCTGTGATAACAACACCACTAACAAATTTTTCAAAGAATAATAAACCAACTATTGATGCATGTCAACCACCAACTGATACAGTTATCAAAACAAAAACTAAAATAGTTAGAGTGCCATCAGTATCATCTGTAAATAAACCTGCAATATTAGGAAATTGTCAGAATGCAGAATCATTGAAAGCAAAGAGTAATGACAGTACTACCTCAAAGTCTTCTGCAGTGAATAGAAGCTTTAATGGAAGATGTATTATAAGTAGACATAAATTTATTAAAATAAGGACACCCATTAAGGCTGCAGTGAAAAGCAAGTACAAATTGGTCAGATCTGCAAATACATCAATCAACTTGGGAAAACCACTAGGAAGTTCAACGCCATTTGGAAAAAGTAAATTCAAATGGGTCCGGCCGCAAAATACGATAATTAAATCGCCCTACAAGTTGACAAAGAAGGCAATAATGATGCAATTAGATCCTCAGAATACCATTATTAAGAATACCAAATTCAAGTTGATAAGGAAGATTAAATCACCAAAGAAGGCCATCAAGTCAAGGAAGAGTGAAGTTAAAATTCTTTGCACACTTCCTAAGAATAAGTTCAAACGGAATTTAGTGTAAGTTGCAAATTTATATTCCAGACTTTAATTAATTGCATATATCTCCAGGAAAATCAACAAGAGAAAGCTAAAGAAGAACAATATTCCTTGTGAAATGTACAATAAGAAGGGGAAATGCAAAGGATTGGCTACAGGAAAATGCACAAAGAAGCATGATCCCAACCAAATTCAAATTTGTATTTGGTGAGACACATTATTTGATAAAGCTTACAGAGTTTGATGAAAATGGCCTCATTGTTTGATTTAGGTTCTTGCAAGGCATCTGCCGAGACGACAAATGCGCACTTTCTCACAAAGTGTCCCCTGAGAAGATGCCAACATGCAAGTTCTATCTGGAAGGAATGTGCACCAAGGATGACTGCCCCTATTTGCATGTGAAACTCTCAAAGGACGCTCCAGTCTGCGTGGACTTCCTGCATGGTTACTGTGCCAAAGGCCAAGAGGTAGCATCAATCAATCTCCAAGTAAAAGTCTCATCGCTTGTCTTTTCAGTGCAATAAACGCCACCAATTCCTCTGCCCGGACTTCGAACGCGATGGGAAATGCGGGAAGAAAGTGTGTAGATATCCACACGGCAAGGCGGTAAGACAATACAGAGATACGTTGTTGAAGTTGGTCGCCAGAAACAGAAAATCAAACGCACTGCGAATGCGGCGTGTTCAGGAAGCTAGAGCAAAGAAACGCGAAGTCGCGAAAGTTGAAACGAAGGAGGAGAGCGTGGATACGAAACGTTATTACGAATGTGACGAGGCCAAAGTGCCAGAACCAATCGAGGAGGCAACGTCGTCAACGGAGCCGATCAATTCGGTGCTGAACAGGCCGAAACTTGGTGCTCTACCTTCCTTTATCTCGTTTTGATTTTCTGCTACTGGTTTTCAAATGCATAGGCACATCGGGCGTGAATACAATACTAAATTGATGTTATGTTACGTTCTGAGTTGGTTTCAAATAAATATATTTTCTCAACAGTAATCTTGATGAAACAATCCTGACGCTTGGTGTCCAACATTTAAGCGATTTTTATCCCCTGCAAACAGCTGAATTAATTCGTCATCCGCTTCAAAGCCGCCCTACTGTTTATCCGAATTTTTGTTAGACCTCGACACCCCGCGCTCTTCAGCAGTTTGCGATTTGCTGGCGCATTGTACCCGAAAATTGCGGAGGCGTGCAGGAGCAACGAGAGAGAGCTCTCGTCAGCTGAGACTGATATGTGCATCCAGTTATTCAACCATTGCTTCATTGCCTCTGCGTCCAATTCTTCCGCATACAAACCTATTTATAAAGTGTAACATTATTCAATTGAAATCCCAATCAATGAATGGTATTTTAAAATCATGATTTGTTCCCGTTCAGTCAAGAAATTCAAATATTTTTCATGTAATTCCAAAGAATGAATTCGGTAAGGGCTGAATAATGACGTGGCATTCATTTATGAATTTGAAAAATAGTCCTTGAAATATTTCATCTTTGGCAAATACATGAAAACGTAAAAAATGATTTCCTACCTCGTAAAGCACAGATGTATCTCATGTCATCTACAGACAAACTCTTAATTCCACCTTCACGAATGATGGCACGATCCATGGCTAAAATGAGTTGCGCCTTTTGCTTCAAGTACTTCTTAGGGAACCAGAATGTATTAATGTTATGAAGTTTAGCTAGGTGAATCTGTAACAAAAATTCATTTAACATTTCTGAACAAAATTGAGGTAAACAACATACAATATGTAAGCGAGATAATTTGTCTAAGTGAAAAGGCACTCCCTTGAATAAGTCAATGCAACCAATCAATTTATGAGGATATATTAATTGATTGGTTTTCATCTCTGCTTGCACCAAAATCCACAGCTTTTCATCGGTCAAATGTCGCTGCAGGCAAACGTTCGGCGCACTAATCATCTTCACGATTATACGAGCCTGTCGTATTCGCTGCACCATTAGTTCCTTCTTGTATTTTTCGCGCTCCGTTTTTGATAAGAAATGTTCAGTCAGAAATACTCTGGGGAACCAGTATGCTAGAGGCATCAGAATTGTATAGCCCAATGGTAGTCCAGATCCAATAAGAATTGGAGCTAATTTTACCATTTCTTTTGGCACTCTAAGATAGATCTCCAACTCCTTTCTAGCCAGGTCTTGTATACCTTTACCAGGTGCATTAACTTTGGCTAATATCTTGATATATTGTTTAAGATCCTGATAGAAAAGGGATATGCCTTCCATGAATCCCTTATACACAGTCATGGCTTTTGGAAAACGTTTAGCCAATTCATGCTCATAGTTTTTAATGTAATTGGTATACTTTTTTAACATAAACGAGTTGATCTCTTCTGGAATTTTCTTCTTTATTTGTTTGTCATCTGATGAATAATATGCTACACTAATTCTGCAATAAAAGAGATATTCTATAGACTGGATAACTGCAATAAAAGGATATTTACCTATGACTAGAACTTGTTAGAATGGTATTTGTTGTCTTGAAGAACCTGTGAACTAATGTTGTTCGTATCACATTGTTGAGGGCCATTCTTGCGTTTGATTAGCGTAAGACCAATTAGTTAAGGATTTTAACGCTTGCCAATATTAATCGTACTACGCATCTTGATGAAATTAGAAAACACTGGTCATTGCAATTTGACGCAATAAATTCGATTTTTGGTGGAAATGTTGAAAATAAACTGCGCAGATTGAGAGGTTAGACGATTTCACAGCCATCTGAGATAAGCACAAATGTAAACAGAGTTGACTGAATTATAATGATCACCAACCGCTAGATGGATATCACCATTAGTGAAATACATATTGTCACAAATCATGGGTGGCGCTGTTATCAACTTTAATGACTATATCAAGGGTTGTTAGGATGTAGTCATCTTATCTGTAAAGTTTAAATTTGAAATTATGATAGTATTTTTTTCAAATTATAATAAATATTAATTTAAAGAGTATAGATACTCTGCAAAACATTCGTTAACATAGGAAAACTATTTAATTTCACTACATTTTTGCTGTTTTGAGGGTCGTCTTCAACAAGATGGCTCTTTTATCATAAATGACCTACATTCTGGATGTTTTTATAGCAAGAAAATGAACTAAATTGATAGAATTTGCAAGGAAATAATAGAAATAGCAGCACAACATCAATACCCTACTTTTGAATGGAAAGTCACGGTAAAAATAACAAATGGGTTATTTTTAGTTGTAATGTAATGTAAGCAAAATGCCATTGCATCTCACTGAAATGCTTATTGCCATGAATTTACAAGCAGATTTAAAAGCTTTTAAAGCTGAATTTAAAGAAATATTCTTCCTTGGATAATTATGCACGGAAACTCATCGATCCGTGTTGCAATCAAGGGAGTGATATGGGCCCGACTTGATTATTCCGCAAAGAAATATAGATTGAGGTAATTGCCTATATGTTCGCCTCAATCGGCCGCAAATGAATGAAAATCTGGCAGGATTCCGCAGAGGAATGCGCCTGCGTTCCAGCCGGATAACTGCTCCAGTCGCAGTGAAGGCGTCGCGGGGTGAACATCGAAAAGCATCGATGAAGTCGGCCCGGGAAGTGCTGGAATAACAGAACCATGAATCTGTAAGTTGCTTTAAATCATTATTTGTTTTCTAGTTTTCTGGCATTAGCTCGCTAAAGTGTGTGTAACTTCCAATTGGGTGTGCCAAGACTAACATTTCATAATAGTTGATATTACTCAAATAATTACTCATATTTGATCAATAAGAAAATAGAAAATGATTGCCAGAAATTGCTAGAATTGCATGGCTTGATTGAGAAGTGGTAATATAATTCATATTACCCAAAAAAACACAGCACCCGCAATGGATTTAGTATCTTTTAAGTTTGATAAGATAAAAATAATTTTTTGAGAAAAGTTTTTTGCTAAAAAAGTAAAGATAACTTTCTGCAATCTAGTTACCTGAGATTGAAATTAATGCATCAAAAAACATAGCAAGCCAGGCAAGAAGAGGCACGGCATACGAGATGTGAAAAATAATTTATCGATCGGTAGGATGCTGGCTGTAACCTTGGTCTTGTTTCGTTTGGCCTTCTAACACATCTCGTCCCTGTTCGCCCGCATCTTCCAAACAACTGCAGTTTGAAAGCGGGCCAAGAAAACCGAAATGCAATGGGTATCTACAATCAATATTTTCATTACAGGACTCGCGCAATTTAACACCTAGAGCATACCAAATAAACCATCCGTGATCAAAATGGTTATAGAAATATTGGACGAGGATCACTATGCTATTAGCGCAATAGTAACAGTTACTATGCAAATTATCTTCTTCACGATAGCTACGGTTTTCCAAACTGATAAAGTAACGGATTTCGCTGGAGGTATAAATTTCATCATCCTAGCACTCCTGACGTTCTTCTTCGGCCAAGGAGCAAAAGTAAGGCATTGTTTTTCCAACTAGAAACTATAAAATTTAAATAAACAACGAACTTTCTTTGTAGAAAACTTACGATAGTCGACAACTGATGGTAACAGTCCTAATATGTCTCTGGGGCGCTCGACTCTCCGGGTATTTATTGTATCGCATCCTGAAGATTGGCCGTGATAAGCAATTCGAAGATAAACGCAGCAATACAATACGATTTGCAATTTTTTGGACATTTCAGGTGAGAAACAAGAGATACAAATTGATTAGAATTTTTTTCATCTTGAAAATTTGACCTTATGACCTTGTCATAATTCTTAGCCGAGTTCAGAACCCAGCTGTGATGGTTGCCTACCTCGATTCACCCTACCCGTAGAGGGAGTAAAGTCATTACTCCCTCCAGGATTTAAGGTTGGCAGCCATGACATTCTTGTCCTTTGCAATCTCAAGGTCAAATTTTCATGCAAATTTTCATTCCTTTTGGTTGTTTTATCAAAATTGTTCATGGTTAACACGTAATTTGATGTGCAGGCTGTGTGGGTGTACGTCGTAAGTCTTCCAGTGATAATTATCAACTCACCACGTCACTCCATCCCCCGGGCACCCAAGACGATGACGACGTTAGACTCAGCTGGAACCGGGATGTTCGTTACGGGACTCCTGGCCGAGACTTATGCGGACCTGCAGAAGTTCTCATTCCGACAGGATCCTACCAATCAGGGCAAGTGGTGCAACGACGGCCTGTGGAGGCTCTCACGGCATCCGAACTACTTCGGGGAGATTGTCCTCTGGTGGGGCGTCTTCGTCATCTCGTTGAATGTGATTGAAGGTCCCGAATGGGTGGCAATCGCCTCCCCTTTGTTCACCACCTTCATCATCCTCTTCCTGTCGGGTATGCCCCTTTTGGAGCGGTCTTCAGATGACAAATTCGGCGAGTGAGTATTCCAATGCCTGCCTAATGTCTGCAAAAACAAAATCTTAATTCATTGCTTTGCAGCATATCTGAGTACCGTTATTACAAGGCTTCCACGTCGCCGTTGATACCCATCCCGCCGGCTATTTACGTCGAAGTACCGAAGTTCCTCAAGTTCATCATCTGCTGCGAGTATCCCTTGTATGATACCGTCGATGCGCGCATGAAAGCGTCTCACATCGTCAAGGAATCCACCTGCGGGTCTCTGGCTCAATCGCAGACATAGCTATAGCTGTACGCTAGTCGCGAGGCTAGCGGTTCTCGGATGAACGTTAAAGGGGCTGCCATCCAAATGCAACCGGGCGCCCAAGGACAGTCGACTCCTCAGACGCAGATTCAGGGAGGAAGCTGCAGTGCCCAGCAATCACAAGGACAGCAGAGCCACACTTGTCAAATTACCGCGCTGTGAGGCGTAAACGAATCAAAAGACGAATTCAAATGATGCATGGTTTGTCGAGGTTATTGATATCAAACGAAGGGTCTTCATTATGGTTGAAAAACATGAGGTAAACCAACATACATAGCATCCAAATTCGAAAACTGCAAAATGTAATTTGAAAGGTTGTCATAAAAAGTCATGAATGTTGGGTCACCTATGAATTTTCACCAGGATCAAGGACGTCTATATCGATATTTATCATAGCTAACTATGGAACTATTTCACTACCTTACATTTCTTAGAATTTAAGCGTTGTTATTAATCTTTTCATTGTTGAACCTACGATCAAGCGCAGGCCTAAATCTATTTTACTAATATTAGCGAATCATATCAAAGAACTTACCCATAAGTTTGTTATCTCTCTTACTGTACAGTCAAACTTACATTAGGAACGTTTCGAGACTTCAAATTAATGATCGTTATATTTTGTAGTTAATTTAAATTCAAAGTTGGACTGTTTCTAATTAGTTATTGTAACTCCTATTAGATCTTAATTGGAAATTAAGAACGTTATTCAGGCAGCAAATTTGGGGTAATGATTGACCAAATTGCTCGCAATTCAATGGCAGAAAACTGGCGAACGACATTAACAAAGCAAAACTGAGGAAATGTTATTTTTTTAATGAGTTGCTGGCCGAATCATCGCAACTTGAATTGAAATGATACTCGTGCCAATATTTTTGTACATCGATAGATGCATGACGTTGATTTAGAGTCCCCCCTCAAGCATATCAATTCGAAATGTATATCCCTGGCGCAAAATTAGACTAAATAAGCGAAACATTTCCTAGAACATAATAAATTCGAGAGGCTATGAAAGCAGCCTGTTCATTAAGGTATCTTGCATAGATCTACAAGACAGTTGTAGCTAACAAGAGTAAAATGTAATAAAAATAAACCAATTTAATTCGAAAATCGTTTAATAATATAATAATAATAGAATTTGTCAAAAACATCTCTTTTTAAAATACAAGTTCATTTGCCAAATTCTATTCTAAGAGATGTGCTCACAAAGGAACAATTTTAATAATTAGTATTCACGCAACCTTTCATCTACGAAAGTACATGTATAATTTAGCAAATTAAATCCATCATTCAAGAAAATTACACAGACGAGTAGGTTTGCTACAAATTGGTAGCCTGACAGCCGAACTTGGGGGGGTTTTTTCTCTGACAGCAGCTTGAAATTTCGGCATTGTACTTGACATTATTTTTCGTGTACATGAGAGGTGGAGGAGGAGGAGGAGGAGGAGAGGAAGGCTGCTAAAATGTTGGTGGTTCGGGACTGCAGCGCACCTATTCGCACTCCTCGCGATGGCAGACCAGCTGCGAGAGGAACTCGACGAGGGTGCGCGTGGGCCTGCCGGCCATACCTTCCCTGAGATAGGGATAATCCTTACCGTTGGTCCACATGACGCCGAAGGTGTCCATGTGCAGCCAGTCGCCGCACGGCACGAACTCATGCAGGAAGGCTGCGACCTTGCAGGCGCCGCCGTTGTAGCGGCCGCGGCCGATCGTCTTCACCTCGACGTTGTGGAAGCGCGAGATCAGCTTCGTGTAGTGGTTCCAGAGCGGGAAGCGCCAGACGCGGTCGCCGGTGTGCATGGAGGCGGCGAGCATGTACTCCCAGAGCGCCTCCGAGTTGCTGAAGACGCCGCTGGCGGCGTCGCCGAGCGCGCGCTCCATGTCGAACGTCATCGTGCCGACGTCGACGATGAAGCGCGGCCAGAAGTTCTGCGCGTAGACGAGCGCGTCGGCCATCATGATGCGGCCGGCGCAGTCCGTGCTCTCGATCTCGATCGCCTTGTTGTTCATCGCCTTGACGATGTCGCCGGGGCGCATCGCTGCGCAGCCGGGCATGTTCTCGCAGAGCGGCACCAGGCCGCGGATGTTCAGCGGCAGCTGGAGGCCGGCGACGGCGCGGCACGCGGCCACCACGGCCGCCGCGCCGCCCATGTCGCCGCGCATCCGCTTCTGTTTCTTGCAGCGCTTCAGGCACAGGCCGCCGCTGTTGTAGGTGACGCCCTTGCCGACGAGCACCACGGGCCGCTCGTCCTTCGAGGCGCCGTAGTAGCTCAGTTCGAGGAAGATGGGGGGCTCGCAGGAGCCCTGGCCGGCCGCGAGGAACGCGTTCATGTTCTGCGTCTCGGCCCAGCCGCGCACCTTCACCTCGACGTTGACGCCGGCCTTGCAGAGCACCTCGACGGCGTTCTGCGCGAACGAGGTCGGCGTCATCAGATTCGCGGACGTGTCCATCAGCTGGCGGGAGAGGTTCTGGGCGGCCGCCTTCTGCAGCCCAATCTGCCAGCCCGTCCAGTCGCAGTCGTCGTACAGCTCCAGCTGCGGGATGTGGATCTGGTGCTTCTTGTTCTTCTTCTCCTGGTACAGCCAGACGCCCAGCGCGGCCCCCTCGGCCGCCGACTCGGAGTGCCCGAAGCTCTCCACGAAAACCTTGAACGCATTATGGCGCTGGCATTCCTTGCACCCGATTGCCGACGCGACGCGGATTGCCTCCTTGCCCTCGTCCATCTGCTCGAACACATCGTAGCCCTGGCACTCCTTGCCCAGCCCCACGAGCACCACGTAGTTGTGCTCGGGCTCCAAGTCGTAGAAGGTGCGGAAATCTCCCAGTTTCGGTGGAGAGCCGGACGCCTTCACCAGCTCCATCAGCCGGTTGCAGACGTGCTTGTTGTACTTGTCGCCGGTGGGCGTCAGCCGGCCGGGATGGTGGCGGTCGTCCGGGTCGACGTAAATGCCCAGCACAAGCCCCTTGCCATGATCGTCCCTGCAGGTCTCCTCTGCCAAGCTAGCCTTCGTTGCGAGACATCGCATCAAACTTCCAGTAGAAATACTTCTTGTGATACTTCGGTTCAATAAGTTCAAAGCCATTTCGTAGTGTTCAAATCTTTTCTTCTCTACTTAGAATTTACGACATACTCACAATTTAAAAAATATTTCAAGAAAGGTTTGCTAGTCCCGAAAAATGTGATGTTTGCATATGGAATGTTTTGTCTAGCTATAAATTTGTTATTACCTAAACAGGCAATGCACCGCCTACGCGTTTTCCGTTGTTTCAACACCAACGGACCAATCACGAATTTTTCCGCCAATTTAAATCTAGCCATGATTTTTTCAGCAAACTTTCGTGCTCCGATGTTATCCGATGTCGCCATTTTTCCGCGATTTCACAACATAGTGAGGGCGCTGACGACGCAAATAAATTCACTTTCATTTGGTCATCTTTTTCTAACCTCTTTTCACTGACACTACGGAGATAAATCAATGAGTTTTTTATTCTAATTGCCGCAAGTTTTGAAGAAAATATGTTTAAACGAAGCAATTTGATTAGCAAATATAAACAATATACCAAATCCTTAAAGGCTATAAAGGTACCTTCATTTTCAAGTCATTACCATTTATACTATATTGATTATTTGCATTTGAAATCTTATGATCCACCATAGAACCATCAAAATATTTCAAATAATCTGTGTAATTTTAGCTTAAAACACCAGAAACAGCGACTGTGGCACAAAGATGTATAAACCTAAGTGAATCAGTAAAAGTTTGTATCTTATTGCAATTATAAAAGTTGCCATTCTAATAGGACAATTTTAGAAAAGTGTGGAAAATAGTTCAGCAAAGTCGAGGGAGGTTTTGGGCATTGTTTACGATAAAATTGCTGCTAAAGTGAATAAAACAGAATCACAGGTACTGAAATATGAAGAACATTGCAACAGTCATCAAGTTTAAACTTCTTACAGGAAAATGTGACATTAGTACAAAAACTACAGCAAAACAAATTCTTAAGAATTACACCCTTAGCAGCAGCTGTACCAATTTTGAAGCCAACTACACCAGAACAAGGTTACCATTCATCTGATTATGACATACTAAAACTGCTTGGGGTGCTTCCTAATGCTCCTACTAACTCAAACATGCAAGAGCAAACACTCGAATCACAGGTTGCTAGTGAAAATGCTGCTTCTGATCTCTCTGCTAACACATCTAATGACTTTCCACCTTCTCTATTTCAAAATGAATCATATACATCAATATTTGATAATATGCCTCAGGATGAAAACAACTTGTACACAACTTTTTCGAATGCATTCAGCTTCTCATCAGATAAGTCAACACAAGTCAGTAGACATGACTTGCAAGAGCAAGGTCATTTGAATGAATCTCAGCTTAAAGATGATTATTTTGTGATAGAAACGCCTGGTGCTGCAAATACTAATGAAGCTTCTGGTGATGGTGCCGAACTAACAAGTACTAATGAAGAAACGACTGCTCCACTCGAAGCGGAAGTGATTCCAGATGTGGCAAATGTTAATGTTATTGATACTCCTTTAGCAGATCCGAATATTATAGTTGAGGCAATTCCGGAACCACCATCAGCACCGGATTTAGCTGCGGAAGCGGCTTCCCAACTGAATGCACTTGGTGAGGCTACGTTTGCTTCCCTTGGTTTGGGTGGTTGGACGCCAGTAGGCATCGTGCAGAATTGTTTCGAGTATCTTCACGTTACCCTGGGGATACCATGGTGGGAGGCGATTGCCCTTGGTTTGTATCGCAAAGAAATTTAGTAATTTAATGTTTATAATGACTGAAATCTGTATGAATTTTTGCAGGTACGCTTGTAATTCGTCTTGCCATGTTTCCCTTGGTGATTGTCGCACAAAAGAATGCAGCGAGGATGAATAACCACCTGCCTCAGATGCAGGTGATTCAGATGAAGATGACGGAGGCGCGACAATCGGGAAATCAGCTGGAAGTGGCTCGCTATTCGCAGGAGTTGATGACCTTTATGAAAGACAAGAATTTGAATCCGTTCAAAAACATGATTGTGCCATTGGCTCAGGTATTATATTCCCTAAATACTATTGTAATCTTTTAAGACATTATTGTTATAGATGCCGATTTTTATCAGCTTTTTTATGGGGCTTAGACAAATGGCAAATGTACCAGTTGAAAGTCTTCGAACCGGAGGTTTGTTCTGGTTCACTGATCTAACTGTACCAGATCAATTCTTTGCATTACCCGTTATTACAAGTTTAACACTCTGGGCTACAATTGAGGTAACTTCCGATTGATTTTATTGATTAACAATTACTATGAAACGAATCTTTCAAGATGATTTGCTAATTTACTGAAATTCTGGCTTGTTTCAGTTGGGGACAGATTCTGCACGTTTGAGTTCGCAAAATCTCCAAACCATGAAATACGTTTTGAGAGCATTACCCCTGTTTGTCCTGCCCTTCACAGTGAATTTCCCCGGCGCGATACTTTGTTATTGGGTGTCAAGCAATTTCATTTCTTTGGCACAAGTTGGCTTCTTGAAAATTCCAGCCGTGCGGGATTATTTCAACATTGATCCGATGCTGAAGCATGATCCTACCAAGTTACCGATTAAAAATAAGGGTTTTGTGGGCGGAATCAAGGATTGTAAGTGATCTGCTTACATATAGAAACATACAATAATAGATAATCATTTTGTAGCATGGACGAATTTGAAAATCACGAAAGAATTAGAGGAAAGGCGACGACTTGATGAAATGCAATTTCAGCGCGCTGGAAAGGGACCTTTGGTAAAGACCTACAAGTATGATCCTACCAAACAAGTGAAACCATTAGCACCAAATGCAAGCCCTGTTGCAGCAGTTAAAGCTAAAAGTGCAATCAAATCTAGCCATTAGCATTGTTTCTTTGTATATGTTTATGTAATAATAATAATCTAATCACAAAATGTTTTCATTAAAGTTCCTTGTAAGAAAATTATTTGGTTGCTATGCATTGATTAACTACCTTGATCAAATTGTCATTTTCCAAGGCAGCAGCCACTCGCTCTTTGTCAGCAAGCTGTTTGTTGACTGAATGTTCAGCATTGTGTGTACCTGGGTTAATTTCAACATTGACTTTAAAACGTGCAGGGAGACACCTTAGTAACTTGACTCGAATTGATAAACCAATGAGTGTTGCCATACTGCAATGGGGAATCGTTGGAGTGTATAATACTTTAACCAAATTTTGTTTGTTGTCCACCTCAATGAGGCTTTCCTCCAAGACATGTAGTTCTTCCAATGTCAAGGGATGTTCCGGGTCGTTTATATTGCGAATTAGGTCTGCAAAAACCATATTTACTTTTAGTTGGCTGTGATAACCTCAAATTTACCAAAGATTTCCCTCGAATCTATTTCGTCCACGACATCATCGTCTTCTTCACCATCCAACACTACCCTTTCTGTAGCCTTTTTGTACACGTTAGGATTTTCGTTTTCGAGATCCATCTTTAAAACGGCACGTTTAATTATCTTATGAAATTAACAAAATATATTGATGCATAGAAGGTTGCCTACATTCAAACTAGTACAGCCATTTTGTTTCTCGTGCATGCAAACAAATATTAGCATAGTAATAAAATGATTGTTTATTCATATAAAATCAATTTGTTTGCGGATTAATAAGGTAATGTAGTTATAAGTAGTTTCCCTTGAGCGTAGTCTTAATGAAATTATCGTTTTAATCATTCATTTGTTTGATAGAAATCTTCCCATGCACCATCCGGAATTTATCAATGTTGTAATTGAGATGTTATCAGTTATAAATAATGTGCTGCGCATTTGAATTCGAATGAATAACGTGCATATCACGTGTTGGCATAATTATGCGATGCCACGAAAGACAGGACTTATTATTATCATTATCAAATGAATATTGTATGAAATTAATATGTGCGTGTTGCATTCGAATTAATAGACTTGTTTTTAGGGACGGCGTTTGCTGAACAACACGTGAAGACCAGCTGGGGCAAACTTTGCGACGCGAAATAAACGAGCGGATGGGCTTTGGTAGAGGCAATGTTGCCACGCAAAGCTTTGGAGGGACTTTGTGCAAGAACTAACGGCACTTTTGGACGCGAAGAGCACCGAGCAATGCCCCCAACAGCGACACCAACAGCTCCGGTCGCCGCTGTTGCCCTCGCCGAAACCGTTGGCAGACACGCGTAGGTCGCGGTTGCGTATACTCGCAGGCAGCGTTCGGCAGAAAGTAAAAAAAAAACGAACCAGAGCCCTTGAAGATCGACCGCGTGGCCCGCCAACAGACAGCGATTTCGCGGCGGCTTCTCGCGCTGTGACGCGCTTCCACCGCGTGCGATTCCCGAGACGACGAGAGGCGCACGATCGATAGCGGAGTCGCGTGGGCTTCGGCTACTCGCAACTCGCAGCATCCGTCGTCGCAGACGTCGCCGCCGCCGCTGCCGCCGACGCCGCGTCCTCTGCGAAATTAAATGACGTGCCAACACGGCCGGCACTCTGCCAGTCTCCCATCTAACGCGCGACCGAGTCGAATCCGAGTGCTCCTCCACCAGCGGCGATGCGCTGGCCGTCCGCCCGCAGAACGCGCTGAAGATGATGGATACATCTGCTCCAGGAGGCATCTAGGTGAGTATTCTCGGCATGGTGGTCGATTGCCAGCCGGCGCCTTGTTTAACCTAAATTGTATCCGCGAGTCGGGCCAATGCGCGTTTTTGTAGGGAGCGTCAAAGGGCGGTTGATGCGAGGGTTGTGCTCCAAGCACGCCCTTCAAGTAACCTACAAATGTCTGGCGTGGGTGCGCCAGCGATCCTCAAGTTGCCGATAAAGCTGCCTCCCGTTGGGGAGCATTACCGGAAGGCTGGAATTACGCGTGTCGCAAAAGGATGACCCAGTGTACTGTAAACAATGCTCGGGGATCGATGAAGAAGTCCAGGGAGGTTCGGATGCTTCGAAAGGAACCGGTTCCTGGTTTGGAATCACTGGCTCGGACGATTGACATCGGATAAATACATGCTGCCGTAGTGTATTTGAATTATCGCCAGCGACCAATGCGCATTGCAAATATTGAAACAATTTTCTGCCGGCAAATATTTGATTCCGTTCGTATTTAAATTTAGAACGTGTTTTTCTCGCCCGACGTCTCTCTCTCGTCTTTGTATTAGATAGGCGTAGGTGCTCTTATTAATATCATTTTATTACGGACGGTCGCCGATCTGTACGTAATAACTCTGACGCAAGGCGAACCGTAAACAACTTCTGTTTGTAAAACGTGATCATAACTTTTAGTTTATGCTCGGTGTTGGCTGGAGGTATGTGTTTGTTGATGTTGTTCAATTTATGTCGCATGCACAATTACGATAATATAATTAGGTATTAATTCTCGTATCGTTTTGCAATTGTACCGTTTCATTTATTGAAACGCTCATTTATTTAATTGGAAGTCAAGCGTAATTAATTAGCAAAGAAAAATGAATTGGATGACTTGGTCAAAGTATAAGTAATAGCAATCTTTAAATATGGCAAAACATGAATGATAAATGAAAAAAACAAACGGAAGTTTAGAAGATTCATGAAAATCATCTGTGACGAATAGCAGCCAAAGAAAATATAATAATTTTCTGGTGCACTGTATTGTATCTTATGCAACACTTTAATCTACAACAAAAACGTTGTTTCTCGTTGATAGTGCTAAATGATCTGGGTAAATTTATTAACAATCGCCCAAGAAACTTCCAGTTTTGTTTGTAATGTTTACTCTGTTTTTCAAACAACTCTTGTGATTTTTGGAATTATGTTTGAGCTCATGTGCTGTTTATTGTTCAAATTTTAACTGCTCTAAAGTTTCCTATTCAATTTCAATTTAAGGGGCTTTTTCACAATAAGGAAGGTCATAAAAACCGAGTTTCGTCACATGTTATTCTATAGTTTTGGATGTTTGACATTGAAAACAGAAAATTTGTGCCATACAGTCACTGAAATTGGGTTTTGTATTATTAACATGAAACATGCGTCGTAAATGTATTCTAAGCACAAAGCTCAGTTCACGAAACTTCGTCGCAAAATATACGTTAGTAATATTGTTAATTAGATTTAATGCACAATCTGAATCTTTTCAAAATGCCAAAAAGCTTTGTCAAATGATATAATAGTAAATTCTGCAAATTCTTAATCATTTGATTCTGAGGAATCATCTATCATTTTTCATGTGAATAGACTGATAATTTTTAATTGAAAATTGCGGACATCCTCAATACAAACAAAATATGAACAAATATATTAGTTTCAACTAAGAATGGCATTGATAACCCAACGATTTTTATTAATTGTAAATAGATATGACACATTATTTTTGGGAGTTGATAACGATGTTAAATTTCGTGATAAACTAAATATTATGTACATTTATAATTTATGACGTTAAACATTCGTCATAGTTTTTGGCCCTGGAAAATGTAACTTGCAAAAATTGACATTGGCCTATAATCAGTTGTATAATTTGTATTAACGACAAGATAAACATTTACAATCTGTCTGAAGGATCTAGATAATATTTTAAATCACTGCCATGATATCATAAAATTTTGGCAACAAATGTTTAGCTATAAAATTAACCAACGAGAGAGACTCAAATTTGTATTTTGACTAATTTTCGTAAAACACATTTTTGAAAATCCAAGGCAAGAACAAATGCATTGTTACATTGGTCAACAGCGTTGTTTTCGTAGATTACATATTATAATACGCCATGTTGTACCTCATAATTATGCTGCATAATTTATTCCAGTCATTAAATTACTAGCGTCAATACAACTGCCACTGATTCATATTAATTATCGTTTGCGCATGTTTGTCTTTTGAGTTAGTTTACATAAGTAAGCCTGCCTAGGCAAATATTTAGTATTCGCAGGTATTTGTTGTATGTTTAGGCAGTTGTTCTTGGATTTTTCTATCAGGATTTTTTGTGAGCTTGATCTTTATTGATTTCCAAAGCAAATATGTGAATGAGCAAACAGAAGAAATATTACAAATGTAATCTAACAAGATAAAACGATGTAGATACTTATTTAATTCAATTTACTTCTGGCAAGGTTGGCTTATTGCAAGTTTAATTATTCAAGAGATTCGAGGACTACAAATGTGGTATATGGAATGGTATTATGTAAATTATTAATTCAGCAAAGGTTCTATGTTGTATTACTTGGATTAATGTTTGTAGAGTACTGTTACTAAAGTTTTTGCTAAAATATGAGTTTATAAGGTTGTACACTTAACTTTTTAAGAAGTTGACATATTTTCTGAAGATGATCAATTAAAGAATGACCTTCACAACAAGAAATTTATCGAATTTGCATTTCTAGTTAGTTGAATATGCTGCATTGTTACGATGACATAAAATGGAAAAGTAATTAAAATGGCATCAGTCGCACCCACTTTAGCAAATACAATTTGCAAAGGCTTTTGCTATTGTTACAAGTTATACATGGTTTGCAAACATTTTATTGTTGCCTCCTCGCTATCCAATTTCGCCCTGTCATTCAATATTGTATCTTAAGAGAACGCTCGACTGGAAATTGATGATGGAAATTGAAACACAATATTCAAGAGTAGAACAAGAGCAGCTTAGAAATTAGAGTGCCTCAGATGTAGAAGATTTTATAGGTTAGTTTATAAATAGTAAGTAAAAAAGCTGCTTTTTTCAGAACGTCTTTGAGAACAAACTGTTCATGCAAGATAAAGTTGTGAATCGAATTTTGAAGTCAATAATGCCATCAGTTTCCAGGTTTGAATACAAAATTTTGTACTTTTTTTTTAATAATTAAATTTTCTCTATTTTTTAAGGTTAAGTACTTTTTTAAGTTTAAAGACAATTGCAAGTACTAATTATAACAAATTATGCAATTGATCCAGCATATACAAGAAAACTGTCTTCCTCACAAGAGAAACTGTGGATTTGTTGTGAAAAACAATTTTTATTTGTTTCGAAGAACAATTTTATCAGTACCAATGATCATATCAGCAAAAATGAAAGCAACTCAATTTCAACAGATGAATACATGGATTAACAACAAATTTTCTTATGCTGGTCATCTTTTCGAACAACATTACATGAACTACCATTAAATATTTTTTTATTTATAGGTCTATAACATTTGAAAGAAAACTTTGAAGAAGTACATGTATAAATAACACTCAAGCATCGAACAGAATGGAATGGGACACAATTGTTGCCAATTGCTCGGGAGTGGATTATTGAATGGAGGCGGCGGTTGGCGGCGACGTGGGGGCCGGCGTCGCGACGCTCCTGGCTTATTAAACACCTGTTAGTCGAGCGGCGACGCTCAACGCGATTGCACGCGCGCCGACTGCTGCTGCTTGGCGGCTGGATGCCGCCCCCAGCTTGCGTCGATTGTGCGGGCGTCGTGCAACATCAACGAGTTGCAGGCAGCGATCCAGCGACACGAATCGGAGGTATCGTAATGAAATCGAAATTTCCATGATCCACCCTCACCCGCCGCTCGTCATCTCGTCGCTTTCGCCGGCCCCACGCCAGAAAACCGCCCCCATCGAATCGGGAATTAGACGGGCTGCTTCGAAGCGAAGACGGGTCAATTTGGAAAACTACCGAGGCCCCACTTTGCATTTTACTTATTCATTCGTTCATGCAATTTGAATGCCGTATCAGATAACGGATAATTAACATGCACGGCATCATCATATCGATTACAACGATGCGTGTAATTGGTGTTTGATGGATCTCGGAATTAGAGATGTAGCTAGTTTTTGAAACTTTTCAAGAAAATGTTTATCAATGTTCAGTCATCAAGTAATTTGTGTTTTGTTATGTATTCATCACAATTATCTGTTATTTTTTTAGTTTAAACTTGTTTTTTCTCAGTTATACATATTTTGTTAAATCATTATGCACTGATCATTATTTTTTTGTAAACTGTTGTAAGTTAAGACTGGAAAAAGTTTTTGACAACTAGTAGTAATCTGTTCAAAATTTAAGGTATTTCCAATCAAAGAGTTTTGTATGGCACACAAAATATCTATCATATTCTCAATATCAATTGTTTTCTTATAAACACACTAATTTGCAATTCAAAAAGTTTTCGACAACTTGTATGACTCTTCAAATTGAATTTTTTTCAATTCACTATTGGAGCAATATCAGAATAGCAGTTTTAGTGATAGGAGAAGATAATATTGGAGAATACATTATTACATAATTAATTGTTTAATGAGACAAACCATGTGACAAAAAAGCAGAAATTATTTAAACCTCGACCTAATATTTCCACCAAGAGACTGATTCGTATCCAGACGACTTTTGTTTAATGTACGCGATCTATTATTACATACATTGGCCGTGAATTAAATATTCAGATGTAGAAAGAACAGCTGCTTATGATACGCGATCCAGTAAGAACTATCGATGAATTTCAGTCACTGTGCCGAGTGAGAAATTCCAGCCACAATAAATAACTTTCGAAACGCTAACTTTGAACCATTCAGCGAGAATTATTGAAGAAGAGACACATGGATTTTAATGAACTTGTTTGCTTTTTGCATACTTTTATAACTAGTTTCAATGTTGTAAAAACTAGAGTACATTTCAAAGTGACTCGATTAATTATAAACCACATTAATCGATGGACTCGTATCATCACATAAATTACAATAAATTAATTAGTTAATCATTAATTTTTTTGTATAATTTCAGTGGTTTTTATTTGGTTTTGTTGAGTTTTCGGAAATTAGATACATAGCCAGGCTTTTAAACTCACGTGGAAAATTTGCAATTAATATTTCGCTCGGCAAACAAAGCAAACATTATAATAATGTAAAATAAACAGATATTTACATATTTACATTTCTATTTCTATTTTTATTGTAAATTATGATAAACCATTTTAGTGTGTTTCAGATTTCAAATATGGTTTTGTGCAACAAAATTTAGTTGGTTTTAAATCATACTGCAAATAAGTTTATTTCCATTTGAAAATCGACAGTTCTAATTATAACGGAATATTTGAACAGTACTAAATTCTAAGGTAAACCTCAAACGAAGATTTCAATGTGTTTGGCAATTTCCATGAGATTATATCTCTGCATTTCATTTACATGAGAAGTGGTTTACTATATAACGAGTTTTCAACCATCGTTTTGTGTAATTTAACAATTTTGAAATGTGGCCGTAGGCAACCAAATTGCTTTGAAAGTAAATTTACAAATGATAAGCTCAGCCGAGTTTAAACAACTAAAAAATTAAAATTAACTGCATTATAACGTCCATTAATGAGTAAAAATGACTAAAACAATGATAAACATCTAATAAACCTGATTTAGCGTGTGTTAAGTAGCCTATAATAATTTTGTGAAGCAAGAACATGACATAATTTCACGAATTAACTCCATAACAATTCAGAATAATTGCTTAATTCAATTGTACTGCTCAGATTCAATATTACTATTTTCATTGATTAGATTGATTGTAACAATTTCCAGAGATTTTAAACGATAATTGATTATTATGAATTAAAAAGGGACGAAACAACAGACTGCTTAGTTCCAACTAATATCGTTTATAAAAGTTCACTAGGTTTTCATATATCATACTAGTAATTAGAGCATGTGGAACATGAACATTATTTTTTATAAAAATATCTATAGAATGTTGACATAAATAACTAATAGCAGTTTACATTCCAGTTATTCTTTCCTATAAGGGCATTTTTTATACACTTTGTAGAAGTTTGAACATTGAACGTTTCTAGAATAGGAGTTGTTTCATTTGACATCATTCGGGAAAGCAATTAATATTACTATACATTACTATTTTGATACACATATTCCATTAATGTTTAAGCATCTAGTTACCTTGTCGGGTTACAACTCATAAACCAATTAGCTAAATAAACTGGAAGGATCAATTACATACGTAACAAGAAGTTTTCCACCAAACAAGGTCTGAAGATTTGAATATGAAATGCAAAAACTACGACCTTTTAACAGTCCAAGTAATTTTGGTTTATAATTTTATAAACGTAATTTGCTCATCAAATTAAAAAAGTAAAACATTTATATTTACAGAAATAAACTGACCTTCCAAAATGTTTTACAATTAATTGGTATTTTGATGGCAAACATTACAAATTTATTAGCTTATTAACTGGCCTAATCAACATTAATAAGAACTAATTTGAAGGTATTTGTTTATGGTTTGCACGCATATCCGAATTCCATGAAATATCATGTGCAATGAATATATTTCATTAATATTTGAAACACATTGAATTTCCAATAATTGTTATAAGTGAAATGGTTTTGTTTGTTCCACTGAAAACCTATCAGAATTCCTAATTGGACAGAAAAAATGAATTCTAAAGAGACTACAGCTTTTCCAATTGTAATTCGGAAAGTAAAATGCTTTCCAGTTTGTAACAAAGCTTCATTTTAATATCAGAAATGATTAAGTGTATTTCTGATTAGCCAATTGTAATTAAGAATACATCAAATGGAATTCAGAACAGTTCAAATGCAAATCAGATTAGTCCCACTTTTTGTTAAACAATAATTCATTTTTTGATACGTAAATTATGTACATAATAACCGAATATTGACATTATTAATGCAGCAGTAATTATCACTCGGTTTATATCAACTTCAATGAAATCTGAATTACATGTAATGCTTTCTGAATTTCAAATGACAATTTCTGATTACATTTCATGAATTAGTGACGTTTTCTAGATTACAATTCACAAATTGAAATTCATTTGATGCTTTCTCAATTTCATTTATAAATCTAAATTACATTTCTTCGTTATTGAAATTTAATTGATACTATTAATTACAACTGTAAAATATGTAGTTTCGAATATGCAAAAAGAGCAGTAAATTGCTAATTGGTATTGTAGCTAATTGTATGCGAATATTCAAAAAATGTCCTAACAATTAGAGCAGGCAATTTCATAAATGAAGATACAAATATTCTACGTCGCAGCTAGATAAACATTTAAATTGCACGCACATCGTGCAATAGGAGAATGCAAACAGCGTTCATTTACCTAATAAAGTATGCACTTATTGCAGCAACACCCACGGTAGGCAGTTCGTTGCATGTCGACACTCAAAGCCATGCGAAACTAGGTAATTCCCATGTCAACTGGGCAAACATGCGCGCCCATGAGATTTCAGACAAAAGGACCGCATATGCATCAACAATAATAATAATCGATGCACAAATACGTGCTAATCATCGTCCAGAGCGCACACTAATCCTCGTAGAAAGCGAGCATGGAGTCGTGAATGCAATGAATGCATTGTCCCTTTGACTGACGGTGTATAAACAGATAAACATCGCTTCTGCATTTCTATTTACCTAAAACAACGACCGGCGATTATACAACAGGCACACTTTGTGTTCGGACTCCACAAGTTGCTACAGGTTGATTGGCAGCCGATCATCAACTATGTCAACGCGATCGACCGATTTTCAATCGTCAATTGCATCTAGATATATCCACATTCGCGTCCGCTTGTATGCAGGTCATCTACGTGTCATATGTACACGGTGATTATGCAATCAATAGAATGAATAATTAAGATCGGCCAACATGACCGGACGCAAACACAATTATGAATGATAAACTCACCCCGCTGCATCTGGTTGGAAGGCTCCGGGGATGTAATTGCACCTGGAAAATGCGTAAGCGTTAGCTGCACGTCAGATGAAGTAATAATTAATGATAATGGCATGTTGGAGGGCGCGTATTGTAAATGGCAGCGTACATTAATGAATACAAATGAAGTTGCAACGAGAATTCGGTGCCGGGTTGCTGTTGACAATGAGTCTTGCTTTCTGCGCCGTTAAAGTTGGTTGCATGTATGTTTGGCTGGTATTGTAGGGGTTAAAATTGCTAGTTTCGGAGGGCCAGCACTTCACGATTACCTGGTGATATGCAATCTAAATAATTTCCCGTACAATTTGTGGTAGTTTCACCAAGTTGGGTTTCATCCAGATTAACAAATGCGTCAAAGTTTGTGCTGGGCTAGCTTTATTAATGCGAACGCAATGAGTTTCAACAGTTTCATTTCGTGTACTGATTCATGGTGTTGTAATTATTTCGGGACGTACCATTGTTTATGTTTCAATAATATAATATAATCAGATTTTGTTGAAGCACTCCAAAAATGTAGCACGATTGTTACCCGGCAAATTCGTGAACGAAAGTGAGGTTATTTTAATTTCAACACAGGTCATAGGGGGCGCAGTGTATGCCTGGTCAGTTGCTAATAAATTTTGTTTAATAAAATACTAATTGAGTCGAATTAAATTAAATGCTTTTGAAATTATCTTAAATATTAAGATTGTTATTCGGTGAGAAGTTTTTTTGATTGTTGATTTTGAAAAATTAAGTTCGACCTTCGGCTACTGGCCACCGCAAGAAAGATGACTAGCCGAGATATGAACCATACCAGGGGTGTTCCAAAATTGCTGGTCAATGAAATGTTTTTGTTGGTGAAGAGAAATCAATTCCGTTATGATTGAGCCTAACGGGTTCCACTCGTTGAAATATATTTTTGTTCGTAAAACATTCACTAGAATTTGTT
The DNA here is from genome assembly GCA_030264555.1 of Aleochara sp. GC000083. Taxonomy (NCBI): domain Eukaryota; kingdom Metazoa; phylum Arthropoda; class Insecta; order Coleoptera; family Staphylinidae; genus Aleochara; species Aleochara sp. GC000083. The sequence continues at coordinate 20,310 of JARJDZ010002183.1, read as the reverse complement.
TTGACGAGCAAAAATTGAATAATTGGATGTTGCAATGTAGGCAACCGTTGTTACAAATTATAACCAACGTTTTTTTGCACAGCAAACTGTGATGTAAATTTGGTGAAGTAATCAGTGATGAAATAGTAAACAATTTGGTACATTGAGCCCGTTATTAAAGTATTAAATGAATTACAAAGCATTACACGTGTGTAAACGATTGCGAGTAATGACTACGCACCAAAAGCGAGAGCTAATTGCTAATATAATTAGGGTAATTGTATTAAGCGTCATTGAAATAGTCTAAAAATATGTATTTGTTGCAGGCTTGCGGTCGGAAACATGCTAAAATACAACACACTGCTGATATGCTTCTCCCTGATTGTGTGCCTATCAATATGGCAGTTTATCAGCGGTCCAGGCCCGCCAGTCTACTTCCTGGTGGTAACGTCAACGCCATCACCGACGCGTTCTCCTCTGGCAGCGAACGCGCTCAGTGAGCAGAACGCCAGCTATGAATACCCCATGCACCAGCTGCCCGGCTCGGACTACCACCAGCTCATCGACTTCGACGGCTTCGAATTCACGATGCTGAACACGCCGTGCAATGAGTCCGCTCCCATGCTGCTCGTCCTGGTGCACTCAGCCCCAGAGAACGCCGGCCGCCGCGCCGTCATCCGACGAACATGGGGCCAACGCATGCCCCATGTGCATATGCTCTTCGCCTTCGGCCGCACCGACGAGCGCAACCAGAGGCAGCTGGACGCCGAAAACGACGCGTATGGGGATTGCATCCAGGGGAATTTCAACGACTCCTACGTGAACGTCACGTATAAGCACGCGATGGTCTTCAAGTACGCGCTCTACCACTGCCCGAGCGCGAAGTACGTGCTGAAGACGGACGACGACGTCTTCGTCAATCTGGCTACATACCTGGAGGTGTTGAATGAGCCGGCCACGTCGCGTGGAGCTCACGACGTGCTCTTTTGCAATGTGCGCTTAGCGCCGAGGGTCAATAGATCGTACAGGTCGAAATGGCGTGTGCCGATCCGGGAGTATGGTCAGCAGAACTTCCCGGACATGTGTCCTGGTTGGGCGTTGCTCTATTCACGGGATGTTCTCTTCCGGTTGTACGTGGAGCTGCAGCGCACGCCCTACTTCTGGATCGACGATGTCGTCGTCACTGGAATACTGCGCGAGAAGATACATTTGCCGCTGATGGATAACCAGGAGTGGGTCGTCCTGCGTAAGGTGATGGACGCCGGGCTCGACGAGCTGGAGGCTCGCATCGCTAGCAAGCCGTTTTTGTACGGCCCGTCCGATACGAGCGCTGCAGAGATTCATCTGCTTTGGAATCTCACGCGCAAGCATGTTCGAAGCAAACACTTTCATTACGCGTTCGACCATCATCATCCAAGCAATGTGTCGGTCGTCATTGGCGATGGCGCATTGTGAACACCAAGCATCAAAACAAAAGGTTGAGTTTCTTAATGTCTCGTTTTGCTAGTCAGATGTCAGACGGATTCGCAGAGATTGAGGAGGAATTCGCATGAATGCACATTAACTACAACAAGTATTACAATGCAGTATAGGATAACAACAATTTTAATGAAAATACCAATGAATATGCAGGTTGTATTAGATAGAGTCAAAAATAAGTTCCGTTTTATTGTCTTAATTCTTTATATATTCACCATAATTGAAGATGATTGTGGTGAATACATAATAAATTAATATAATTTTTATGCAATGACCGAAAAAACAATGTCTGCCAAAAAACGGAATGTATTGATGACTCGATATAAATTAATCGATGACTTACACAAAATTGGTTCAAAAAACTCCTATTCTAACAATTTTGCAGCAGAGCAATGATTGTTGCTATGGTTACCTACATAAATTCATGAAGACAATCGCCAAAAAGGCGCTCAAAATGCTCATTTTGTCTGCAACAAAATCCATTTTTAGCTACGTGTATGTCATCGATACGAGTACTTAACTAAGATTTTAACTGATAACAATGTATTTTAAAAAGCACACCGAAGACTGTTACTTAGATTTAGCTACGAAGATTTAGATTTATTTTGTTAATTGGGACGGACGAATGGAAACGATTGAAAGTGTTTTAGCCAAGTGCCTAAACAAAGTGCAATGTTACACAACAAACAAACCAAAACCAAACGCAAAATTGTAGCGCAACGTAGTAGAGCCATAATCGAAGGCAGGCTGCCAAGAAATTGAATTGAATTTTACTTGTTTTGCGCTCGTTGTGGCAAAGTCGGCAAGACGTTGACTTTGGTTTTATTGACAAATTTTTGATGCGGTACCCATTTTAAAATTCAGATGCCAATTAACCTACTTATGTGTACATATACATAGAAATTACACGCATTGGTAATTAGATAGATAGATTTTTGGGGAAGACGAAGTCGAAGTAGTCATCTAATCAACATAATTGTTGTTCAACGCATGTTGTCTTCGCCCAATATTTTACCATATGGGTCCACATACAGAAGTAAATGATTAAAAATAGTACCTAAACAAACGAATATATTATATAAATATATAGAAGACGTTTATGATATGAAGCATATATTTTTACCATTGCAACTATATATATCTATATATAAATCTATATGAATGAAAATTATTACAAAAATTATGAGATTTAGTCTGTCTAGTTGAGCGATATCATATTGCATGATAATTGTTTCCTCGAGAAAATCAAATGTAAACGTTCTAAGCTCTATGGCAGCAAATAGCGAGTGAGTTTACTCAATGTTTGCTTCGAAAGCAACTTTAATGCGTAATTTGCGCGATTATTCACGTATTTCTAAACGGTACACTCGTCTTATGCTGTTCACCCATTGACTGTTTAAGAAAAAAAACGTAATGGAGACACCATTCAGATTGTTTTCATTTATCCAACGCAGGTTGGAAATTAGAAATCATCGCTTCAATATGTTCATGTACTTAAGCTTATTTATCGCCATCAATTTATTCGTTATTTTGTTATTACATTTATAGCTTTCAACTAAGTAAAACTGTATCTGTATGGTTGTACTTTTCTGTCATTTTTTATTACGTTTTCGGTCACTAATTATTTAATGCGTGATGTGAGCAATTTGTGCCAAGTGGAAATCCATTAAGTTAAATATAAACGCATTACGTTTACATTATGATTGTATTTATTTCTCTATTCCAGCAACGAAATATTGAGAACTAATGAATACGGGAGTATAATGATCCAAAGCTTTTATCATTTGGATAAATGAAGTTCATTATTTTGCAAATTTGAAGAAAGTTGCGACCTCTATTGATGAAAAGCTGTAATTGAATATAAAATAAAAGCATGTAAAGAGTCTTTATATGGAGAGTGCCGCAAATTATTCGACCAAGTTCAATCCGATCCAATATAAATATTAATTTTATAATAATAACAATATTAATAATATTAGTTAAAGACGAAAGTGGTTACGAATTGTTAGTTTAACCATGCATAGTTCAATTATTAAATACTGCGGGTACATCACACTTGTAAATTTGTGGTACTCTCTCTATCAAGGGACTCCACATTTTCCGGTCGGCAGCGACATCTAATATAACATTACTGAAACTTATATAGATAGCACAATCATAGATAGATGTCGCGACAATGTTTAAAAGTTAATTAGGTTTGTTTTAAAAATATCAGAAACCTCATAAACAATGACTTATTTAAATCGATTTGTTTATTTATTTCAAAACGCTGTAGATAATTGCTTATCAAATATTTGGAGAGCTTATGATGGCTCATAAATGCATTGTTATAAACTAATACGTGTGACACGATACTAAAAAAGTAAAACAAATCGATTCATCGCCACTTTCCAGCCACGTCATATCGTAAAACTTGCATAGGATTCAATAACTAGCATTTGTATGCCACGTCCATTTCAATATGCGCCAGTGGGCATTGTGAAATTTATTTCTTCATGGGGAAATTAAAATAATGCGATGACATTTGTAATTTACGATCCGTTTGGGTATTAGCATGTCGACAACATGTTGTGCATTGTTTCTGCGTGTCGCTTCTTTTGGCGTTTTCATTTTTGCTATTACTTGCGTTGCTGTTTGTGCCACCTCTTCTTCTCCTAAGAGATTGACGTGAAAGCCATAAAAACGTATCGTATGCCTTTTTTGCATGATTATTGCTGCGCGTTACGCACACATGAGTTGCGCTCGACATTCAGTCTTGTTGAATAAAACATTTCACAACTCAGTTTTCATTTGCTTTTTATTGGAGGGGCACTTAGCATAATTGCGTTTTGTTTAATGGTGTGCTCGAACATTGAACAGGGTTATTGCATTTTGTGCTTTTTTCTATTGTAATCAAATGGTGTAACTGATAGTGTCGAGTCTGATCAAAAATGTATGAAATGTTCATGCTTAATGGTGAATTTTTAGTCATATCCACAGATTGTAGGCCCAAATTTGAGTATTTTAGCTTCTTTTGGCAACTTTTCAAGGTATGTTTCACCTGTGTGACAATCTTTTGTGGTAAATATTGATAAATATTATATAAAATTAGGCCAGGTCGCTTTGTTCATATAAATACCTCGAATGGTTTGAATAATTTTGAAGTTATTCATTGATAACAATTTCACAAATGCAATAATTTCCAGTACAAAATGCATGATGTATTTGCAAATTGCGAACAGTAAATTTACATTCGGTAGGAACATTTTCCATTGATTAATGACTTTTAGGCTTCATTAAGGTAAGTAGTACAATATACTTATTATTAATCGTATCATATGAGAGTGAATATGGATTGATTCTTCAAAAAACTGCAAGAAATTGTGCATTTGTTATTGTTGTTATTGATTACAAACTTTTTTTGTAATCCCATGTATTCAGGAACACATTTATTATTATCATTATTAGTCGTGTTTCCCACAAGTTTTAAGAAATTTTCAACTTCTCAAAAGCGTTTCCCTCAAATTACAACTTTGTTGAATCCTGCTTCAAAGTTTTAAATTTCCTAATACAAAACAATGTATTTTTCTATGTTCTACAAGTACGACTTGTAAAAACAAGTCAATTATAGCTCAAGTTTTAAAATAATTTCGTGATAATAAAGTACCGACTCAATTGACAATAAAACAACCGATACGGACTGTCATTCATGCGATAAAGAACTATTTATAGATGATTACTGGAATGATAAGGCTAAACAATCCACGTAGGACAAAATAGGGGCAAAAATAGAACGAGGAAACGGCGCAAAAATAATAAACAGAAGCCAGTAGGCTTCCCTTGTTGCGAGTGCGACAAAGAAACATATTTATCCGTTGGAATGTAGAATTTCACCCCTTAATGCCCTTCCCCAACGTTGGTTCGTTAATTATTCAGCGCATAAATGAGCAGTAACGATGGCGTATTACCTTGACGTCTCGAACGGAACAGATTATTTACTGGTTTGGGCTCTTCATTTCGGAATTGAAATCGTCTAACTTGGGGGCGTTGTTAATTTTTAATAGCGCTTCATTTTTGCCAACGAGGAGTCACATTCGACGCTGAAGTAACAAACGAATATTTGAGTTGCGCATTAATTATTTAAGAGGCGAATTACATATGCTTAGTTGCGGAGAATAAAGTTATAAATTCTGAATGTACATTCTAAATGAATTGTAAATATGGGTTTTAATATGTAACTGATTCTCTTTGTTGATAGAGTTCTATAATGGTGGAATGTGGAGGCTTGAAAGTTTCATTTAGTAAGCAAAATCTCAGCAAGTTAACAAGACCTGAATATGTTCTTAAAAGGATTTGTTTAGATTCGAATTTAACATCTACATTTTTCGGAATTTCTTCAATGAAATCATAACTAGTTAATATTGTCAGAAGATGAAGGATTGAAATTTCTTTTTAAAACTTATCAAACAAATAAAAAAGTTTGCAAACAAGACTACATTAACAAATAGAAATTTGTTGATATTTCACTCATGAGTGAACCAATTTAAAATTTACTCCCCTAGTGAGAAAAATTACTAATTACCCTTCAACTTCACAGTTCCTTTTGCATCTTCATCTCAACTATGAGACTACAAACTGTTCATGACAAAATTAAGCAGTGTGATTGTGCATGACACAGATTTGTGTCGCCAAATGAACGACTACTGTCGGTGATGGAGTGTGCATGAGGGGGCGAAGACTCCTCTACTGCTGCCGTCACCGCGACCGCCGCCTCCACGCAGCGTTTGCGCATCCATGGCGGGCGTGCACCGCCAAATGCACCCGCACTGAGTGTATTCCAGCAGGCGGCATACGCGCCGACCGCAACAAGAAAACGCACGCCGCCGCCACCGCCGTAGCCGCCGCCTGGCAGTGCGGTGCTGCCGGGGCCGGCACGCTCGTATTGCCGCCGCCGTCGTTGTCGTCGTCATCGTCTGCCGTCAATCGCGTGTCGCCTAGTTACGACCGAGCGCACCGCCAGCCGCGCGACAAAACCTCGAGTCTCAACGCGTCGTCGTTGCCGGACAGCCGCAACAACAACAACAACAATACCAGCGATCGCAAGTGCACCGCCACCGCCGCCTCCGTCGCCGTCGACACACGCCGATAGACCTAGTGCATCCCTCCAATCGCTTCTTCGTCGAGATCAGTTGAAACGTGAGTCCTTAAATATAAATAGCATAAGTATTCGTTTATAATTTTCTCAGCAACGTGCGCAGTTCCTGATGTAAACAAATGACTTAACTTCGTCGTCAATTCTGCTCTCGTTGAACGCCGTTGATATTGTTTTCCATGCGTGCAATTTTATGCGCTGGATTAAACTTTGCGTTTGTTTCGCTGTTGATTGGTTGGGGCTTGTTGCGCTTTCCCGCATGCCATTCACGCTCGTATTGTGCGCGGCGTGTGTCATCGAATTGGTTTACTGGCCGGTCGCCAAATACAATAAATAGCGTGCATTATGCGATGCGAATTGAGGGCAACTCGCAAATATCATCCGTGTGGCGTTTGTGTGCATCGACGACCCGGCGAAACGCACAACGCGCCAATTATTTGCATGCCGCAGCTTTGCCTCTGTCAGGGTGATCGTCATGTTTTCGTTCTGCGCTCGCATTCATTCAATGCGAATATTTACCAGACGCGATTAAGTATGTTTTGCCAGTGGGTGTGGATGTGTATTTAGTCCAACTCCATTAGAGCTTCCCGGGAGTATATGATCCCAAATGCTTTCAGATAATAATTTGCAACCTTGTGGAAACTTACTAAATTCCTGCTGAATTGCCCACTCCATTGCTCTTCGATGAGTAATTGAAGGTACCCTAAAATTTGAAACAAATGAATATATTTAGTTTATTTCAACTTGACACGCATCCTTTCATAGTCTGCAGGTCATTAATTCAGACTGGAATATTTATAAACAAATTTGTATGTTTTTAGTTAAGAAAAGACCAAAATTACTTACCTCGAGAATCATGAAGTTATGGCCAACTTTCACAGGTAATGATGGACGCTGATGGTGTAGAGACGTTGAAGAAACGACGTTTTTAAACTACGAACTTGTTAGCAACAATTTACTGATTAAAACTGATAAGTTAAATCAGCTTACTTGAATGATAAAACATTTAAATGCCACAAAAATTTGACAACTTCAACTCAAAAAGTGAGGTTAGGATGATACATATTTGCGCGGAGGGAATAAAGTGACACTTTACTCCCTTCACGCATATTTGTAATGTAATTGAATTTACCAATTTATATTAAAATTTCATTAATAATCTTTTAAGCAATACACTGTATATTAGTCCTCTTGGCAATAAATCGTTATTTGTTATAATTTTTTGAATTTTATAATTAAAAAAAATTATTAGCACATCCTATTGATAAATAGGCGAAATTAAAAATTCAAGTCGATAAAATAGGGTACAAAATGCATTTTGAAAGTTCGTTTGACGTTTAGGAATTTCAACAATTTGACTAATTATTTACATTTATACCATAAACAATTCAAAAATACTTTATTTTATCACAAGCTAGACAACGTTAGGAATTAGTTTTCCTGGTATACATGATATATAGTTGTTAGAAACAACACCAAAACCAAAAGTAGCGTCAATCAATCGTGCGAACAAATGAATAGCGAATCATCATTGATGACATTCTTATTTTCATAATTAATTCGTCAACTCTTCAAACTTGAACACGACTCACGCCCCATTGACGTGTAGAAAACGCCGAAGGAGGTTTCAAATCAAATTACTTATTCATTAGCATTCTTGTTCGTTAATAAACCATAAGCACTAGTTCCGCTAAGTATGCAACCAGCAATACCGTACCTGCGGCAGGTAATGAAGTTGCGGTGGCGGCAATGAAGTTCCTGCCACACATTACTTCCTACATGTATGTACAACAAGTAAGGGAACATATTTACATCCTGGAAGGACGATTTACATGTACTTACAAAGTGGTCCTGCTGCCAGGCCGAGATTATGCAACTTTCATCACTGTAGGCAACCCACAACGCAAAAATTATCCTGAATTTCATCTTCAACTTTTAATTACTTACATTTGCGTAAGATGTCAGCAGCAGCAATTGAAGTTATGCTGGTTTCAAAGTTGTTTCTTGAGGGATTTCAAATTCTTCAGCAATTTGAGAGCCATAGACGCTAAAGTTGTAAATTTTTTAGTATTTCATTCTCTGGAAAGCAACCAAGATTTGTTGGGAGACATCCCAACCCAATTTTTATTGCGAAATCTTCGATCTGTCCTCAAATTATGTTTGATTTATTGATTTGGTTGGTTTTATGAGGTTTTGACATTTTGTTCCAAATAATTTTGGAGTGAAATTGAAGTATCAATTATAAATGTCTATAAATTTTTGAATTATTAGCCTGCAAAGATTGAAATGATTCGAATCCACTAATTTTAAACTTTCGATATCTTCAAAAATCAATTAAATTTCTTTAATTAATTTTTGCACTGCTGAAATATGAACAGAAATTATGTTAAAGTGAATTATTTTCGGACTTCCGGTCTAATAAATACTAATGTGATGGAATTACAACTCAAATATTGGTTAAATTCTATAGAAATACATGATTAATTAATTAATAACACATATTTTCCATATATTCCATCATTTACACATTTGTTATATTTTGGCATGAAATTCAGTAAATTTGCAACTCAAAAACATTAAATTAATTAGGAATCCAAATTACTGAAATTTGATTGAATACCAAAAGGGATCTACAAATAAATTAAATTTGTTGTACAACTAATGGGTTTCCAAAAATGTTTTATATCTATATTATAAATGGAAATACTAAAATTTTAAATTTGAAATCATGAATACATAAAGTTTTTTAGATTTCAATAGCTGTGGATAAATTATGCAAACAATAATATTTTCGCACCACAACGAAAATAAATAACATATTTCAATCAGCAGTGTTATTTATTTAATGAAATCGTGACCAAGAATAATCATTCTCAGAGCTTCTAGTTTTTCACTACATGAATGCACATACATAATTCTTCCACCAAGTAAATTATTAATGTGTGAACATTCTGGAAAATCGTTCGCATATATTGCAAGTACAATGCAAATGATGCGAATTTGTTTGCGATTTAGACGGGTAATTAATTGCAGTTCATTTGTGAATTGTTCATGAAGTTTAGAATATTAATCAAGGAATAAATATTTCAAAAAGTGAAAAGATATAAAGCCAAAAAATGGTTTGAAAAATTTAATTCTCTTACATTTTTTATCATAAGTTTTCAAAGTTTGAAACTTTAAATAATCACCCTGGATTTTCTGAAATATTCCTTTTTCAATCGTAATTCAGAAAGTTTAAAATTTAGATTTGTATTGTAATTAAGTGAGCAGCAATTGTAATTTAGATTTTTATATGTAATTCAAATTGCTTAATTGTAATTCAATTTGGTAAATTTAATTGTGAAATCATAAGTTTAATATCAGATATGATTAAATGTAATTTAGATTAGTCAAATGTAATTCAGAATACATCAAATGAAATTCAGAAAAGTTCAATTGCAAATCAGATTAGTGCCATTTTTTGTTAAATAATATTAAATAATAATATATTTCTTCTTATTGAATTGAATTGATGCTTCCTAAATTATTTCTGAAAAATATATAGAAGAAAATTTATAAGTTTATAATGTATTACTATACAAATATTGTTAAGAAATATTTCGATATATTCCAGTGTTTTATCACCAAAAGTAAAGCATTTTTCATGTCTAACGATAAGTCCTCATTATTGAGTAACAATAATTAAACATAATTAAGCTTCTACGACAACATGTTACAATGAATACATGTCATAACGTTATTAAATCCGAGAATATAGTAAATAATTTGAGCAAGAAATCAATTCTTAGAAATCCCCCTTTAGACGAAAATTATTCAAGAATTGGTAAATAATTCAATTACGTGAGAACTAACAGAAACAATTCAAGCTTCAAACATTTTCCAAGAATATTTTCAAATAAATATGTGATTGGAGTGAACCAAAAAACATGTGTCAAGATTTGCCAATTAAATTTTTTCATACCAGAAATTTATCAGCACTAACTAATATTCTTTTTCACCAAAATACTAATGTCCCATTACACGTGCATAAGAAATAGGATAATAGAATCAAAAATCATTAACCATAGATCCTAATGATTGGACGATAATGGTTCCTGATAAATATTTCACGAATGAAATAATTCACTTCATTTGTGTTGGATATTAGAGCTTCAAAAGCTCATTGAATAGAAATGCCTGGAAAATGATTGACATTTACGAATGACTTCTAATTTGCTTATAATATGTGTATTGTATATGGCCTTCATACTTTTCAAACTTTTTAGTTTAATATCATGTATTGAATATCATTTATCGAAGGTTGGAGTGTTGCATATTAAGTATTTTTTGGTTCAATTATTTTTCTATTATCAAAAGTGGGGAGATTTCAAAATGATAAATTCTTGATTTAAAAATGTTGTTAATTTATTTACTAAATGACATTTTATTTTATTTCAGAAGAATATTTACAGAAAAAGTGTTCCAAGAAGTCAGAAAGTCAAAATTTTTTATTTTTGTTTCTGATGTCATTTGATATCAAATGTTATTTTTAACCATCAAAATATTTAATTTGCATTTTGTTTGACGTATTGTCATTAATTTTTGTTACAAGTGAAATAATTATTGTTCATTTCTTGAATTTGACAAAAAACTTTTTTGAGATGTGGGTTTATAATTATGATTTGGAATACAAATTATAAATCCTAAAAATTAATTTAAGTAACTTTCAATATTTAACATAACAACAGTTTTTGCAGTTTACAATTTCCAAAAATAATAAGCAATTGAAGCTTACTTGAACTAAAATTTATTTATTTAAACCATTTCTAAAATTTCAATATTTACTTATTCAGTTATAATTAAATTGGAGATTTCTACATTAACAACTCAGATATCTACTTCAATTATCCAAACAATTACCAACTTGAATTACATACTCAAAATTAGTAGTTCAATTCACACCTTTGTAATTAAAGTACATAATTACCTCTGTACATTTCTACAGGATGTTACAAAACTTTTTTAACACCAAAAACATCTTCTGTAATAATTTCTGCACTTATTGCACAAATATTTGATGCTGGAAGAAGTTTCTCTGCGTGCAATAAGTTTTCCATTGCAGTTTACATTTTATAATATTTAGAGAACGCATTGGATGCTTTCGTGTAAAAGTGGAAACAAGAAGGAAATGCAACTTGGGATAACCTGCTGGCAGCTCGGGAAGAAAGTTTCCCAAACGGCGTCCGAGTTTCCATCCAAGGAGAGTCGTAAAAGTGCGCTGCTTACGTTTTAATATGAAAATTTATTGGTTAACATTGCGAGTGCTTTCCATTGTTTCTTTCAATACGACAACTTTATTATGTTACAACGAAGGATTCGAATGTAAATTCAACTATAACTAATGTGGATGAAAATTTCATATACGAAGGAAGACAAATTGAATTTGTATTTGTGTTTGTGTTTGGTATTTTTATTTCCGGTGCAGTTTTTATCAGTAATGATAAGAAATATGATTTTATTGAAGTACATTTTAAGATGTATTTTAAAACAGTTGTTTATTCATATGAATATAAAAAATAAATAAACAAAAATAAATTAAATGTATAAAATAAAATTTTTGGGGTTCAAATTGATTCTTTAAATTTTTATTAGTTTATTAGTTTCAGGTTAAATATTATTTATTTGGTTATAAAATAATTTCAAATTATAACAGCTACTGAAAATTGTATTTTTCAATAGATTGAACAAAACTAAATGAAAATGTTCTGAATAACCGGATATTAAAATATATTTTCTTATATTCCAAGAATATTTGATTGATGACATTTTGTTTACAATCTTATCTTTCTATCAGATTAAATGAAAGATTAGAAAAATAAGTTGCATGTGAAATCTTCATGCATTAACGTTCATATTTCCATTCTCTCTTCTTATTCTAGAATAAAAGCTATTAAATGCTTTTTAATCCCAAGAAATTTTAGTACTTTTTATGAATCTTACAAGTAAATAAAATTCCATAGTAACTTCAATAAAAATTAATGTATTTTATTGTACAAGTGAGAGAAATTAACTTTTTCTTTTTCTCGTGATTAAAATGGATGAAAACTTCTAAAATAAATTTCATTATTTATTCATTAATTGGTTACTATCATGATTATAATTACTTCAGTTGTACCATCGAAAAATATGATAACAATTTTGGACTTTGTTGTTTATTGTATCAATTTTTTTGTAAGATAAAATGTCATTTATCACACGTGAGTAAAATAACGTTATAATATTGTAAAATTTGTGTGTTATTTTCGTTTATAATTTTACATCTTTAATCTATTTTTTTTGAAAATGTTTGTTATCCTTGAAAATTGATGATTTTTATTCGTTTTGAGGTTTCTTGTTAATGAATAGTGATCAACTTAATTAATATGATACATAATGAACTTTACTGACATGATAAAATATTACTTGCTTGAAATTATTCCCGAGAGTGAAAGAATATGTAATAAAATATCGAACCATTAGTGCTTCTAAAATTAATTTAATTGATTCTGAGTTCAAGTAAAATATTTACATCAATCGATATTGATTTCGCTTATATTTACATACTCTGCATGATTGCATGTGTTTTATTCTCATATCTAGTCTGCATTCATATGTGAGTTGAGTTGACAAGATAAAGAATGGATTTTTCAACTATGAATGTTGTTCAAATGGGATATCATTATCATTAACAATGTGGATTATTAAATTTTCACCTGGATAATCAATTAATTCAATATTTTAGTATCTAATATCACTCAAAACTGGTGATTAATGAATAAGAACTGATTTAATTCAATATGAAATTACATTAAAATGGGAAATTTGATAAAAAAAATTATGATAGTTTTAATTATAACAGAATGATTTTTTCATTACAAATATAAAATTTTGGATTGAAGCCCAGTAATGATTTTAAGATATGAACAGTATTATACGAAACAATCTTATAAATGATATTATTTTTATATATTTATTATTAAACAAAGCCCTTAAAAAAAGGAAAAAAGAAATCAAAGAAATATTTTTTAAAAATTTGATTGTAGGCAACTTAACATACATTTTAAAATATTTACACTGAGTTGTTATAATTTTGTATTAAAAAAATTTACCAATACATTTGTATCTTATCAATTTCCAAAAGTTAATCATAAACTACAATCATGAGCTTGAACTTACATATCATGATATCTATTACATAAGTAAGTATTATAGTGTCAAGGACAATCTACGACGTCATATGTAATGATAACGAAACTGACATACATGTAATCCTTTGAATTATAAGGCACTTTGTATATTAATTCCCAAGGATCTATCCGAGCAATGATTATTTGAATATATGAGCTAACAAACTTTGCTCAATGCTAGAAAGTCAAAGGATATTTGTTGGAAACTTGTCATTATTCTTCGCATTATGCATTGGAAACGAGTGCTTTTTGTGGGCGTGACGAAATTGAGGCGAAATATACTTTTTCATCTGATAATTTATTTATTACTGGACACGAGGATGAAGAACCTGGTCTAAATTTAGGACGATTGTTAGAATTGTATTGAACCATTATTGATCTTAAATAAATCATATAATTGGTAGGTGGTTGATTTAAACGTATATTTAATGATAGTTCATAAGGGTTCAATTTTCTGTTAAAATCTTGGAAAATTTCAAGTCAAAAAGTGGAAAAATTATATCAAAGTTAGTATTACAAATATCAATGAAAATTTATCTTTATTAACTACTTTTAGAGTTTTTAAGATTTAGAAATTTAATTTTGACCTACCAACAAAATCAATTTTATTTGACAAATACAAGATAATTTAAAAATCTCAAAACTTTGAGAAAATTGTCTAGAAATTGATAAATTGTTTTATATTTTTTTATTGGAAAAAGAATGATTTTATTTTCAATAAGATCATCATTACGGAAGCAATTTTTGTACTAAGAAAATTATTTCTAGAAACTTGAAGATAAGAGTTAACTTGTTTGCCAAAGTGGGTTGAATTGAATCAAGTTGCGGAATGTGATCATCCAAACAGTCAATTTGAATGAGTGCCTCTTGTTCAAAGCACTCGCAAATAACATTTCCTAGCATGGATGCAATTAGTCTGCTCTATAGTTCGAGAGTTAATTGAATAGTAATCGATTTCCGACCAATTTTGTTGCTATGCATCTCTACCTGCACTAAAGTACCAATTTCTTTGATGATGATCAAATGTTACATCCGATAGTAAACTTTCCAATTGGGTTAAAATCCCCATTTGTGCTTTTTATGCTGAATTATTTTTTAATTAATTAAATCGAATGATTTCGATTCAAAAAGAATAAAATAAATCAAAACAATTTTTCAGTGATTAAATTTTTCTTGGGTTTTTCCAGTTTTATTGATGCAAAATTTCTGCAAAATCCTTGTTTATAATTTTCCAAAGAGACAAAGATCTATGTGGTTGAAAATATCAAGAACATGTGACTGAAGATATTTCAGAAATGATTTATGTAATCAAATTTAGATCAACTTGAAAGGGATGGGAAATGAATCGAGAACGAAACAGAAAAAGGACTCGATGGAAAGTTAATTAAGGCGTGGAACATTTGCACAGTGATCACATTGGTCGGATATGCCAATCAATTAATTCTCGACCCGAGAACAATCACACATGCTCGTGGACTTAATTGATTTCGAATGACGATCATCCATCCACTCGAATGCATCTGTACTGAACACATGTTTCTTTTGTAGTCCAGCCAGCATTCTGGAATTGCAAGAACGCCGAGTTCATCCGGATATGGCGACCGGTGTCACCAATGGTCACAACAGGGAGGATTTCACCAAGCATGTCTTTGGAGGTAATTATCCTTCTTTGAGTTCAAGCATCTAGTGTTAATTTAATCCAAGAAAAAATCCAATTTGAAACAATAAAAAAGTATTAAGAACGTAGAAATGTATTCCGAATGTTTGAATGAA
The DNA here is from genome assembly GCA_030264555.1 of Aleochara sp. GC000083. Taxonomy (NCBI): domain Eukaryota; kingdom Metazoa; phylum Arthropoda; class Insecta; order Coleoptera; family Staphylinidae; genus Aleochara; species Aleochara sp. GC000083. Next base: position 4,743 of record JARJDZ010002183.1, on the reverse strand, counting down.
ATTGAGAAAGGATCAAATTTCAAATCTGAATTGAAATCCAGAAAAGAATGCAAAAATGTAATTCCGATTTACTTATCTAAATTGCATTTTATACTTCCAAAAAATCCTGTTGCAGAAAGGAAAAGTTAGAAAAGTATTTTTTATAGGATATTTCAGTTATAATTCAGAAAGCATCAATTAAATTTGAGAAAAAAATGAAATTCAGGTTTTAAAATAAAATGGGGAACTTATCAAATGAATTTCAAATCTGTGAATTGTGATCTAGAAAATGTCACTTTTAATTCAGAATGCAAAAAAGTAATTTCAATTCATGAAATGTAGTTGGAATTGTCATTTGAAATTCAGAAAATTTTACATGTAATTCAGATTTCATTGAAGTTGATTTAAGTAGTATTTATAAACTGAGTGATAATTACTGCTGCATTAATAATGTTAATATTCTGATGTTAAAATTCTGATGTAAAATGAATTATTATTTAACAAAAAGTGGCACTAATCTGATTTGCATTTGAACTCTGAATTTCTGAATTTCATTTGAGGTATTCTCAATTACATTAGATAATCTGAAATAATTTATCTGTTTCTGATATTAAACTTATACTCTCTCAATTATATTTACCAAATGGATTACAATTGTTGCAAACTGAATTACATATAACAAGCTGAATTACATTTAAAATTGAAGTTTTGCATAAGATAAATTAATTATTTATATTAGTAAAATAGAAAGTACTTATCCTTAGAGTTAAGGATAAGTACTTTCTAATTTACTAATATAAATGAATTACATTTGCTTCTCGTATAATTACAATTTATTAAATAGCCTTTTATAAATGTTCAATTGCTTTTGGAAAAATTTCAAACAAAAATCATCCTGACAGAAAATTTTCTTTTACCTAATTAATGTATATCTTCACTAGTTGTCTCTAATTGATTATTTGTTTTAGGCGAACCGCAGCATGGTGAGTACCAAACCAGTTGACAAACAAACCGCGCGACAGAAGAGTAAATGCAACAATAATATTCCATGAAGAATGAGCGTGTGAGTTGATTGGATGGCAATCGATCCTTTTGTCGCATGCAAGAATTGCCACCAGCAAAACACCTTCGGTTGGCGTTTCAAATATCTATCGCTTTGTGTTTCGTAAATAAACGTATCCTACGATACGATCGCTTCCACGTATCCAGGATTATATGGTACCTGCGGATACAAAAGGATAATGTTTCTTGATATCGATAATGGTGCAATTCGTCCATTAGATTTGTTACCAAAAGGAAAAGCAAAAAAAACGTGGAGGAAAAAGAACAAATAGTTGTAAAGGATATAATATCAACAAAAGTTGAGTTTTTGAAACTAAACAAAAAGAAAAGAAAAAAAAACATAACAACGAAAATTATGGTTTATGGGTTTAAATTGTTATTTGCATTTTGCATCATAAATATATCAGTTTGATATGGATGAAGTTTATGAGAGTTATTAAAACTGATTCAGTTTTTATAGGAAAAAGAAGATTAATGTTGGTTTTGCATAGAAGTTGTAATTAATTTGTTTTTTTAAGTTTATTAAAAGTTTAATTCTTGAAATTTTATTAGTAGTTTTTTTTTTAGAGGAAAATGTATTTATGAATATATTTATGTCAATGCACATAACTAAATTTCTCGAATTACTTGTTAAACAAAGAAAAATTTATTTATTTTGGATAAAAATTTAATGTCTATTTCGATAATACTTATCCTGAAGATTAGATTATGATTTTTAAGTATTTTGCATTAAATATTTCATTACTTATATTTTAAATATATTTTGACGAATTAAAAAAAAGAAAATTAAATTCTGAATGCGTTGAAGAAAACACCTGAAGAATATCTTTTTCAGAAATAATATTTTTAACTGGAAATAAAAATTTAAAAAAAGTAGCGTAATCTATTGGTTAATTTATAAACTTTTGTTGGTCGATAATTTTTAGGGGGAGTTTTTTCAGCCATTTTGAGATTAAAAAAGGCGCCAATTTTAAATATATTTTTAAATTTTTTTCTTTTCTTGAATCAATATTAATTTTCTATATTTTTAGAATAAAAAGAAACAAAACATGAAATAGAACTTACTATATTTAAAAATAACGTTTCTGAAGACACATTTTTGAAATTATGTTTTTATCTTTTTTGATTATTTATTCAATTTTAAAATTTCAAATTGTCAAATTCGTTAAAATTTACTTCTAAGCATTAAAAAATTATTTGCGAATATTTCTTGCTTACTGAAAATTAAAAGCAATAGAAACACAACTAAAATTTCGAATAATCTCTGCTATCTTTTCTAATAACATAAAACCATAAATTTCTTTGTGAAAACAACAATAATTCTTCAGTTCGTTACAATTTTAACTAAGATAACAACCAACAAATCGTAATTTACGGATTACAAACCGCGTAATTCGTTTTTTTATTATCATTCCCATTCGCATTCTCATTCTTAATCTTATTTGTTTAGTCCTGCCTTTTGTAACTTAATGACCAAACTGTCACTGTTTGCACATCATTCTCGCGATTAACATCTCGTCTGGTGGGAGTTTTCACGGCGTGCACATGCCAGATAAAAGCATTTACTGTCGAATATGATGATAATGACTCCACCGGAGAAAAATCATGTTACACTCTTCCACCGCGAGCTTCAATGCTGATGCAACCGACCAACTTCTTTAACGTTCGCCAACTTGGCGCGTCGTCGTCTGCGAAAACGAGTGCAGAGTGTGGAAGCACATCCGGGACGTGCAGCTTCCTTCTAATTAAATCCAAATAGAGTTTTCCCATGACGTACGCGCCTAATAAGAGCTGACGTCGACGTCGACATCGTCGACGAAGAAGTTTCCTCCCTCGTCGCTGCTGCTGGTTAGTCGTGCGCAGACGATGATAATGATGATGACGCTGATGATGATGTCCTATCGCAGGACAAATATCTGGTTTCTGTGTCCCTCGTTTGTCCAGGGATGCGTCAATTGAGTGACATATCCCGTAAGGAGCAAAACGAATTAGAGTGTGGACTGTTTCCGGTTGGACATTAGACATTTCCTGGAAGATTAAGATTGAATTAACTTTTCAAGGCTGGAGAATTTCCGGTTTTTTTGCTGATATTAAACAATGAAATTATATTAAACATCATATGTCTTATAAAAACTGAAATTACTTATAATTTTATTTAAAAAAAGTTAATTTTTTATGGATTTTATGAAGATTGGCAACCGAATATACAATAATCAGTTTATAATTCTTAAAATAAACATAATTAAAAAAATTAATTAAACAATATTTGAAAAAGTTGATTTAAGGTAGGCAAACCAACTAACACATCAATTTACTACCATTATAAACTCATAGATGGCCTTACATACAAATATTTTCTAAAAATGTGAAGAAATAAAACAAAATGATAGAAAACATTATTTTCAAAAGTTTTTTGGCATTTTTATTACATGAATAGAAACGTAGGAAAACATTATGAAAAGGTTAAACGCGATTTAAACTAGAAAATATTGATTTTCCACGTGGCCAATGTAATCTTTACCCGGAAAAACCAAGAGAACGATAGAAACATAAAAGTCAACATTAACCACACGTAAAGCCATTATGAAAAACGATAGCGAATGGCATTTTAACCTCAATTTCGTTCGATTCTCTGATAATCCAGTTCAACTTCGTGTAAAAAGTGGTGAAAATTTAACGCAAACACAGCACGAACTCGTTGACGTGACGTTATAATACAGAAACGTGATCGGCATCAATTTATGTCCGTAAATTAGTCAAACAATGACGGATAATTCACAAAGTAGCAATTTCAGAAATGTATAAATGTAATTGCAAATAATTTAAAAGATGATAATTTGTTGAGTCAATTGTTGGGTCGAATTTAATATCAGAAGATGTTTACTTATGAACAAAGAAAGGAAGAAATTTAATAGACTAGAATATTTATAAGAAAATAATCAAATAACATTTATGGCAAAAAAATTCAGAGGGCGCTCTAAAATCACAATATGGCGATTATAGCAGATATAATGGACTGTAATTTTATTTGGTCATTGATTTAATGTTTTTCTTCAATTTTAAAGTGTCAAATATTATAAAAAAAACTAAAGAATCGTTTAATTTACCATAAGTTCAAAAATGTAGTGCCTTATTTGTGATTTTTCATGGTTTTAATTATTTTATTAAGGAAATTTTTGCAAATATTATTATTATGGTTTATTATGATTATGATTTTTCTACAAGGATGGCGCCACTATATCTCAACATAATGAATTGAGGGAATCCCATAAATCATTTATCCACTTAAAATTCATTATGATGACATTTAACTAACATTAAAAAATATATTTCCAATTTTTGACATTAGATGATTCAAATTTATGAATCCAATATGGCGAATAATTATCCTACTTTTTTCTGCCTGGAGGCTGCTTCTCGAACCAATATTGGCAAAACCAATTTCTCAGCTTCCAAACTGTCTGCACGCTAATTTAATTAGCTAATGCTCTTGATAATAGGCTAAAGGTACGAAAAACAACATAATCGTGTGTTTGTATGTGTGTGGAAGCAGTCAAGGATTCGCATCTTCTGACACTCTGCATGTAATTGATTAAACACGCAGCAGCTGGAAATGCGTGCAAAAATATATCAAACGCTAATTGAATCCTGATAAGCTCTCGGATTAATATCAGACAAATCTCTGATTATCATGATGGGTGT